>SKCR01015569.1:0-64714 GCA_019454045.1 Zanthoxylum bungeanum
GTGTTCATCAGCGCTCAAGTCTTTCTATTACGAATAGAAAGATTAATATTCATAATGGTGATGAATAAATCATTCATTAGAGAATCAATAGTACTTAAGGTAAAAAATAATAATTAGAGAGGTATAACGGACATTATGACACAGCTCTAATTATGAGATACTCGCGAAAAGCCAGTCCGTATGTAATGACTATATCGATGGATACCGACGTAGTTCGGCTTATATTATTTATTTACGGCAATGAGAATGTAACTTCGGGTTTTTAATGGAATAACCTGAAGTTAATAATTCAGAATATTTGATTAAAGAGTTTAATTAATATTCATTGATTATTGGAGCTCGGAACCGTAGGTCCATTTGGTCCCCGTGCTAGCTCGATATACTGTAGCAAATTAATTATATTTGATAGTCCAATTATATATATATATATATATATATATATATATATATATATATATATTAATGAGATTAATAATATGCTTTGTCACACATGTAACTTTATATTATATATAATATAAAGTTTTTCATTAAATAAATGATTATCAGATAATCATTTAATTTATTGTAATTATTAAATTGTTTAATATATCATTTATAGAAATAAAGGATTTTAAAAATTCAATTTTTCATAAATTGTAGTTACATTTTTTTTCAGCAACTAAATAATGTCATTACGATGACAATTAAGATATATTTGGTTATTAAAAATCTAGGGCTGGCCGAATTTACTAAGGGGATAGAAAGTGTTTTTTTTTTTATACTTGAAATATTAAAACCCTAAGTATAAAATAAAATAAAATTTTTTTTTTCTTTTTACCCGATTTTTCCATTCTTGTGAAACTCTAGCCACCTTGTTCAATTTTTTCTCTCAAGTGAGTTGGAAGAAAAGAAATAACAAGAAAAGAAAAAAAAATTATGGTGTGACAAAAATCCTTCTTGATCTCTAAAGTGTTTAGAGATAGTTTTTGTGATAGAAGCCCACATGTCCTTTTATTGGTAAAGAGCCATAGTACGAAAGACCATTCGGAGTTGGAACGAAACATCTTCATTTTCTTATATATATACACACTGCAATGAGCGGAAAAATCTTCTCACTGCCGCCACTTGTAGACTAATTTTGGGGCGGTTTGTTTCGTGTTTTGTCCAGAATATTTTGGGAATACAAAGGGATGTTTCAAGGGTATTATGGGGCTATTTTGGTGAAAAAAACTCAGACCCAAAATATTGCTATTGCACGCGCCAAACATGGGCTATTTTGGGTGAGCTGTGCGCGCATTTTGGGTGCAAAAACGGTCTAGATCTGAGCTGTTGTTCGGGGACTGCTCCGGGACTGAAAAAGAATAAAAAACAGAAGCAAAACAACTGACCATGGGCTGATCAGATTCAGCCAAAGAGGGAGAGGGCAGGAAAAAATTTTCAAGGTCGATCCCAGTGCCTAAGCCGCTTTCACTGCGCGAGGAAAATCAGTTCCTACTAATTAATCATTTGGCCAAAATAATATTTAATATATTGGGCCCTAATTTAGTAGGATATCACCCTAATTAATTAAGTCCTTATATAGATTAAATAATGAATTCTTATTTAATTAAGTTTTCTTTTTCAATTTGGAAAATGATTGTAAAGAGACCTAATTTGATTTGGAAGGATCTTGGATTGTCCTTATAGTATTGAGATACAAACAAGGCAAATCATATACTGTATATATGTATGATTTTCGGCCAAGGGGAACAACCTTTCCCTTGGCCGAAATTTTCACTCTCTATCTCTTGTTTTGTTCCAATTTTGTTCTAAGATTATTTCAGAGAAAGTGTGTTTCTTTTAATCTTCAATCTTGACTTCAACCATCCAAGAAAGAAAAAAACTAGTTTTTATTTGTTATAAAAGTGTGGGCAATTTTGATTTGGGATTATTAGTTGCATGATCAAATTAATTATGATTAATTTTATTAGCATAATTTGTTTACATCAAGAACGATATAATCATTATCAACAAAATGGTTTTGGTAGAAAATTTAAATTTTAATCACATCAATATTTCTGCTCTAACCCCAAAACCTAACGATATTTGTATTTGATTTCCTTATTTTATCTGTTTAGTTCGGTATCCTATGTGATCCATGATATTCCTCTGCAAAAAAAATGAGACCTCCTTAATAAATCTTGCTATTCTAATTTGTTTTTTTTTTTTTTGCATAAAGGGTACTTTTAAATAAGAGAGAATTTTTCTTTACACAATAACCACGGAGAGCTTCCAACCTAAGGCGACTATCACCAAACAAATAAATTGTAAATTTTCATAATTTTAAAAATATTAATTCATAAATGTAAATTATTTGAGATTGAGAAACTATTTGAATGTTAATGAAAAAATTTATGATTAACAAACAATAAACTTTACATAAATTAAAGAACACTTTCATAAGATAATTCAAAACTAAATAACATGTAGAAGAGAAATTCCAAGAAAACACATGGTATTTTGGTATTAACAGTCTAGAAAAAGCAAGTTTATTATATATAATATTCAGTTTAAAAATTAGGAACCACATCATATCACCCTATAGTAGAAAAAAAAAATAGCTGGCATTTACTAAAAGTTTCAAAAAGTACTATCATCATAAAACTTTTTCCATGAAATCCACAACTTTTGGTTCTTCTTTTTCCTTAATGTTAATAATTATTTTGTAGGATGATATTAGAAAAGTGTGATCCAAAAAAAAAAAGCATTTGGGTGTGTTTAGTTTAAATGAAAAATAAAGAATGCAACTTTTGAACAAACTTTTAGTTGTCACTTTATAATCAAGTTGATATGAGAATATGCCAAAATGATTAAGACTTGTCATCTAGTAAAGTTGCATTTGCATTTTCAGAAACATTAAAGAAATACCATCTGCTTTATCCTTAAAATTTATTGGGATATTTTTTTTAGGAAGATTAGCAAATTCCATTAAAAAAATTAAATTAGCAATTTACATCATAAGTCACAAATAGACTCAAATTCAATATTTAAGACAATACTTACCAACAAAAACAAAAACAAAAATTTCACTCACTACGAATATTATAAAATCGAAATAAATTCACAATAAAATCTAATGAAGTAAATGAAAAATTTTACGAGTCTGATCGAGTTTACACAACTCACCTACAGTAGGTTAACGATAACATTAAATCAAAAAAATATCCATTATAGTGCATGCAAGGATAACACAATATTATTATCACGGTTTAAAACACAGAAACTCATATCTAAAACTCGATAACATTATTTAAAATAAAAATAAAAATGATTAAAAATTGACAAGAAAAATAATAAATTAAACCACATAAAGCCACACATACATACGAGTTTTGCTCTAAATTATATGTTGGCGTTGGGAGTTTTATTTGGGCCCAAAGCCCAAGGCCCTTTGGACTCAAAACCCAGTCCAAACGGCTGATGGGTCGGGTAGAGTAGTAGACCTGACTTGATGATCAACACGTGTAAAGTCAAACCTAACAACGCTAAAGAAAATTGATCGACACACATGAGGAAGGCGATGACCTTTTCCTAAATAATAAAGGAAGAAGATGACTACTTTCACTATAATTAAGGTAAGAGACGATATACTATAATAAGTAAATAAATTCGGGTATGACTAATATATATACATAATAAAATCTCAATTAGTTTCGATATAAATTAAAATAGATCAAATATATTTATAAAATACAAAAATATTGCCATTAATGAGTTTTGCTCTAAACTATCCATCCACTAACACCATCGTCGGAGGGACATAACAGACCCCCCCACACAAGCTTTGTTATTTTTTTATTTTAGAAATTTGGAAATAATAATTGGGTATAAAAATATTAAAACATACTATTTTACTGCTGTATATATTTTTATAAAACTTTACGTTTTGTTGGATTAGTAAAATGTTACACCATAATATTTATTGAATCTTTTTGTTATTTTCTATATTTTTTTATTGTAAAATGTAATATGTGTAACATATTATAATAAAATGTTACACCATAGTATTTTTTATATTCATTTATTATTTCTCAATTTATGAAGTAGTGAAATGATAATAATTTTAAAAAAAAAGTTTTTTTTTTGGTTGCTTCTTTTAATCTTTTTCTATCCACGACACAAATAGTTTAATTTATAAAAGTTGAAGAATCATTTCTCATTTCAAGCTATCCATGTCATCTCCCCTACATTTGAGGATGTCCACCTAAGTACATGAGTCATTTCACCTACATTAGTTGCTATTTATCAGTTACTAATGTTTAGTTTCGATGTGTAACTCAAATGATTTATTATTAATGATAATATATGGGTAAATTTTATATTATTTCTATATTTTATTATCTAATGGCCACTAATCATGTATTATACATGGATATTTCACCAACACACTGATTTAAATACCCATATCACTCAAGAATTTCAAAAGCATTTCATAATATCTGATTAATTCCGAAAAACTGTTATACATAGAAATGAGAGAAAATAATAATTGTTGATGATCAAGGAAATGATTTATTTTGATGATCAACTATCTACATTCTAATTTTTCATATTTTTATTTTTATTTTTAATGTTTCACTTAATATTTATTAGTGAAAATTTTAGAGTCACGAAGTTATATTAAGTTAATTAATAGTTTCTTTTTCTTTTTAAATGATTTTTTAGATTAGTTAAATACAATCTATAAACAACTGAATTAATTTTAGAATATAATCTCATCATACTTCATACGTACATATATTTTTGTCCCCTCTTTTGTGTGGTGTTGTCTCGTAGCATGCATAAGATAGATGATACAATTTTAAATTTTAAGAAGTAATATATCTACATTCATTGTATGATGATGTATTTAGCATTGTTGGTTTCAATGCATTCACTACAAAATTAAATATTTTAGGAAGTAGTATATCCATCATTCATTGCATGTTCATGTGTTTAGCATTGTTGGTTTCAATGCATTCACTAATTTATTAAACCATATGTTCAATGCATTAGCTTATCTCTCATTCATTGTATATTGATATGTTTAGCATTCTTGATTTCAATGCATTCACTAAATAATTACATATTAAACTTACTAATCAAGTAAACTCCCATTATAGATAGGAATAAAATATTAGACTTTTCATTCATGTCCATCTTGGCATTGCAAAAAGAAGCTAAGTTGAATTCATTATATATTGATGTGTTTAGCTTTCTTGGTTTCAATGCATTCACTAAATAATTACATATTAAACTTAGTAATCAAGTAAACTCCCATTATAGATAGGAATAAAATATTAGACTTTTCATTCATGTCCATCTTGGCATTGCAAAAAGAAGCTAAGTTGAATTCATTATATATTGATGTGTTTAGCTTTCTTGGTTTCAATGCATTCACTAAATAATTACATATTAAACTTAGTGATCAAGTAAATTCCCATTATAAATAGGAATGAAATATTAGACTTTTCATTCATACCCATCTTGACATTGCAAGAAGAAGCTAATTCGAATAGAGTTCGTTAAAGATGAAGATGAAAGCAAAATATTTAGGGAAAAGAGAGAGGTTTTTTGGATTTTTTTAGTATGAAGAATCACAAGAAATGTTCAAATATATTCGTTTTATCTAACATTATATTTTTATTTTTTCATAGGACATTAATTGACGTTGTGGTCTTTTGCATACACGTATCATATTCTTTTTTTTTTTTTTTTTTTTTTTATTATCATAAGAGAGTAGTTTAGGATTTATATCATAATTTATGTATGAATTCATATTATTAGGTTATAACAATAGAGGTGAATTGTTGTTAATAATATTATGACCTTATAAGCTATATACTCTTTGTATTTAAAATCCATCTTCAATAACTGCAACAACACACGGATAATCATCTAATTATAATTAATTTTAACTTATAACTTGTTCCAACTCATGCTTGGTTTAGTATTGCGATGAAAAATATAATTAATAAACGGTCATATGTAAAGATACAATAGTTAAATGCTAATTTACTTTTTTTTTTTAATAGTGAATAAAAACAAAAATAAAAATAAAAATTTTCAATTTTTAAAAGAAATCATGTATACTTATCACATTTTTTTTTTGACATTAACCAAGTACGTAAAATTTTTATGATGATCAAAACACCATTTTATTATCTCACCACAGATCTAAACAAAATAACAAACATGCCCTCATTACTTAAATAACAGCGATTACTAGGTTAGTTAAAATATCATTTTAGAGATGGAATCCTGTATCACATTACGGATGAGAAAATGTTTTTGTTAGATAAAGGAACAAGTATTCAACCTGAATCGATTCAATATATAACTAAACACAGTGCATCAACCCAACCCTCACCCTGCGGCTAAGATCAAGAACGAACAAGTACAACAAACAAGCTCGATACTCGAATCACGGTAACCGTTCATCAGGTTCACACCTAGGCAGTCTCGATTTTAACATTCAGCATAATACATAATGCAGGACAGCGAAAATGACTAAAGTACAATAAATTTCCTATGTGAATGACCTACAGCAGATGCTACACCGCTGTCATGATCATGGACATGATCGTGATCGTGAAAGATGAGTGTCAAGATTCCAACCAAACATAGCACAGAACCTACAAGAAGTTTGTCATATCGCTCCACCCAGTGAAATTTGAGCTGGCTGGCACCATAGAATGATAGAGCCACCAGTGAGGTCATCACTGTAATAGTGCTGCAAAAACAATATAACTGTGTATCATGCTTCACTTTTGGAAATTAATCCCCAATGTCTATTACCCAAACACTAGATTAATATTCTTATCAAATAGAACAGCAGGTCAGATCCAAGTAGGCTTACGATATGAATATGGAAGTGAAAGGTTTAAGAAAGTATTTAAAACTCAAATCACGTAAGCAGGACTGTAGCAAGATTTTGAACTGATTATGCTGTAACTCAAAATGCTCACTGAAGCAATAGGATTGGAATGAATCTACAAGAAGAGAAATTTCAACACATAATATAAATCATGATCAATCAGAAAGAGTTGTCCATGAGTATGTGTAAATGGAATCATCAAATATTTAATGATGAAACATTGCAGGTGTAAGTGTGTGTGTCCATACGCAAAAGAGAGAGACACTGATCATGTTTTCAAGCCTCGCAAAATGAACCCTTCGTGTGGCATATGTAATGAATATTTCAGCTTGCTCAAATTGCATTTTGGTCAATCTAACAAACTACGCATGTCCTTGATGATAAGTTTTTTCTTCATAGAAGCACAAAATAAATATAAGGAATTTCAAATTCAAATTCCTTCAGTATGGATACCTGAATAGAAGCACTATGATGGCAAGCACCATCATGGAGGATGAATTTCCAACAGCAAGAAATACTGGAAGTGTGGTTGCACAAGGAGATAACGCAGGAACAAGGACAAGGCCGGCAACAGCCATTTTCTCCATGGGTTGGTTGTGTGAATGACTGTGGCCACCCTTCCCCGATAGAAACAACAATACATAGCTACCACCAAGAACAACAAGCAGAAGTGAAGCAAGTTTATGCACTGTGTCTTCACCGGCTATGGTGTTTGCCATGGTGATTGCAGTTATTCCAAGAAGTGAAGTGGATAGTACGTGTAAAACTGCTCCAAATGCAGCTGCACAAAGGGAAAATAAAAGTAGTATAAGTAACAGGAGCACAACATCAATATTTGAAAGTTTTCATTTCTTTTGACTTTTAAGCACGAATATCAAAAAAAAAAAAAATTGAGAAGAAGTAAAGATATCAAATAATTGAAGAAAAAAAAACTTCCATAGAAAATCATGAAGGTACTTACACATTGCAACTTGCACATGTATTCTGTGTATAAATTACTCAATATGTAATCCAGGAATGAACCTTTTACAAAAAGCATATAGAATTGTATGAAAGGGAACGGTCAAGGAGCCAGCATCTCTTGAAAAATTTGGTGAAAGGCTACAAAGGAATAAGATAATCAAGGCAATGATGAGCAAACTAGACAATTAGCTAAATTAGCTTCATCATAAGCCTTAATTAGGTGGTAGACAGAAACATGAAATTCAGATCCATACAAACTATAAACAATTAAAGCCATCAATAATCTCTGAAAAGTTTTATGAAAATATAAATCCACATTTCCTATAACTTAAAAATCATCCAAATCATTTGATGTAAAAGTAAAACGCAAGTCAGATGTACCAAATATACATAGCTTCAACCACTTACTGCCCCCACTCAATCCGATAATTTGTTAAAATATATCATAAAAAGTAATGAAAAGTCTAGTTGTTAATGAAATAATTTTGCTTGCCTTTGTCAAAAAGAAAACTATCTACACTTTTTGTGAAAATCAAATAACACCCTCCCCCTTAAACGGCCCCCCCCCCCCCCCCAAACCCCACTAAATCATTGTTCTGGCTACACCATTGCATAGTTTCTAACCAAAAGAAGGAGTTGCCTCATGACATGGCATGACCAAACAAAGATTCTCCAATTATCTTATACTTCATGAGTGCATATTAAATTTTAACAAGATACGGTAACATTTATATCCTTTGAAAATTCAGAAAGGGATCTACCTTTAACCGAATCGTAAACCGAAACCATAAACCGAAACTGTAACCGAACCGTACGGTACGGTTACGGTTCGGTTAACCGGATTTTTTCACTCTTGAACATGTAAAATAGTAAAAGCATAGGAGCAAAAATTTGTTAAAATGAGTCGGTAGTGTAGTCTAGACAAATCAAGAAATGCAATATTTAAAGCTATTACTATTATAGTATTATCAAAAATAATTCAGAAGTAAAATACACAATAGACCCATTTCAGCGCAGGGCAGCATCAATTGACAGGTAAAGTGCTATCAAGATCGAACAAAGTTAAAAATCAAGCAGCAACAGAATACGTCATTCGTCTAATATGAGATCGTACAGTTGATTACCAACGCATCACCTAGGGCTAGGCCACAATTGAATCAGCCTAACAAATTATATGAATTCATAATTAAAGTTGATGTACCATGACGAGTAGTATTTAGAATTCACACTATCCTCACAAGTTAATTAACATAAAAAAGCAAATAAATAAATAAATTGCTAATGGGATCAACTAAATTTCAATGATTTATGTGCAGTTCCAGATTTGTAAGGCTATAGGGCAAAAGAAAAAAAAAACATACTGACAAAAAGGGTTCTAGAGAGAGTCCATTTCTGGGCGCGGCCGACAATGGAGAAAGGAAGCCAATGCGTCGGAATGAAGGAATGCAAAAGTGAAACGGTGGCGATGCCTCCAATCGTCGACAGATCTTCAGCACTGAAACGGTCCATTGTCCAATTGGGATTCTGTTTGTTTCTTGAAATTTGGCTAATCGAATTTGTAATTATGGGTTTGTTTTAAATGCCAGCAAAATTGTAAGTTTCTGCATCACTTTTACGTTCTGCTTTAAACGCCAATGCCGATGAATGGTTTTAATAAAATTGGTGATGAGAGATCTGGGACTAGAAGCACAAAATGGAAGGGGAGGAGTCATTGGATGCTTATGCGGCTACCTACTTTTGAATCCGGATTCGGATTCGGGTTTGGGAACCCAAGTCCAGACGAAAATAATAAATAATTTTTTTTAACATTAAATCATTTTGTTTTCTTACTTTTGAGAAGAAAGAATTACTTTCAATTAATCAACCTGTGAGTGAGAAAAGGATGTTTGGTGGGTATTGATATTAGGATGGGTGCTCGGACGTCAATCCGAATCGTATTTATGTTCGGTTTATGAATATGAATAATATTTTTCCATAATATTACTTATTTATGGTCGTACCTCTTGTCTTTTATTATATATATTCGATCCAATTTAATTAGATTGAAATTAAATCTGATTTAATTTTATGTATTATTAGACAAAGACCCAAAGATTTACAATGTAGCGCACAGTTACAACATAGGTTGTAATTGACATTGGGAAGTGTCACTATAAATTGTATATTCTCAAATAAAATTTCTGGTCAAGATTTACTGATACTAGTCGGTTAGTAAAATCCGTTGAGACCAATACATGTCGTATATTAAGACTTGGTCCGATGGTTTATTCCAATGAACCATGAGTCTCCGGAGACTCATATAGATGTGTATGTATTTATTTGATAAACACTGAACGACTCACCAAAGATTTCCTAATAGATGGTACACCAACTTCAATAGGAATATTCTCGAGTCGAGTAGCATAGTGGTCCTTCGACTTGAGCTACCACTGTGGATATATGAGTTATCATCCATACTTTGATGAAAGTCACGTCATCGATCTATTTAGATCAGACCTCCGTCTGTTCGTTGGGTGTGGGCCCATGCTCATGATATCCTATGAATATAAGATATAATATGTCAGTCATATGTACATGACATCTGTATCTTGCACGTTTTTACGATCTAGTAAATCCATGACCATGGTACAGTGCGGAAGCAAGTTCTTAGTGTTATTTAGAGATCTTAAATTTATAAGTCGACTATATTATACCTTAGGGATTCGACGTACCTATCTATATCTCCGGTATAATATATGGATAGTCTGTGACGGAGAGATTATATGTATGCAACGACCTCGACATGAATATTTTAGCGAGATTATCTGTGGTCGTCATAATTTACGAGTGGGTGAATTATGAACACGAAATTGGATTATGTGATGAATAAACCTGAACTTAGAGAGTCTCACAATATGAAGTGTACCTCTTGAGCACTTGGGCAACGTGTTATGAATAATACAGTTTATTCATAATAATTTATCTGATTAAATAAGTTAATTCGAATCATTTAACAGTTAAACGAAAAACATGCATAGGGTTATTTCAGTCATTTTCTAATTAATGTGTATTTATATTTAATACATGATTTTATTAAATAGACAATAATTAATTGTCAAATATGATATTTTGACACTCGTCATTATTATATGTATTTGGTTATTTATTGTAAATAAAAATACATATATATAGATATTTATATTATTTATTTATTTATTTAATTCTTAAATAATTAAGTAATTGAAAATAAAATATCTAATGTCATCATTTGTTAGGGAAATGGCTTGATATAATTGGTTACACATGGCTTTAATAAAGTTAAAGGTTATCAAATTATTTTTTAATTTGTTTTAATTAGATTAAACAAACAAAAGATATTTGTATTATTTTTCCCTTAGGTTTGGGCCAAATGAAAGAAATATATAAAGTGAAATTTGTTTCATTTACTTTATAAGTTCAAGCTTCCATGAACATAGAAAAAGAGAGGTTTGAGAGAAAAATAAAAAGTGCTAGAACTTTGTTGAAGAACAATTGAGAAACTAAGGTATTTTTCTTACTTTCTTCAATTGGAAAATTATTTCTATTGTTCTATCTATTTACATATGATATAGATTTATTTTTCCCTCTCTTGAATATATGTTGAGATTGTTGGATGCTTTGAAAATGAATAAATGCATGTGTAGAAAGTTAGTAAACTTAATTAGTGTAATATAAGCTTACTTTGATTATTAGATAACTTTTTGTCATTCTAGAGTGTGATGACCACTCTTGTAATACCTAGAATTATTTTTTTGTTCTTCATTTGTGGTGGCTTTGTTTGGTGTAGATATTAATTAGATTAATGTTGAGAAAATTGTATTTAAAGTATGAAAAATGATTATTTTTATATCCATACCATATTTGGAAATTATGAAAATTTTGTGATGAAAAATAAGTCATTTAAATATATTGGATGTGTATTGGGCATTAGAATAATTGTCAGAATTTATTTCATAGTGAAAATATGCGAAAACGGCGAAAAACGATGTTACCGAGTAACTTTTGAGCAAACCGGGCAACAGCTGCCCAAACAGTGAATTGGTCACTGTTCGGGCAACCCATGAACTGTCCCAGTACTATTGGGATTGACCTGGTCACCCTCGTGTGATATTGATTGGTTGGTTCAGTCGTAAACGCGTTTTATGCTATTTTACGGAAAAATATTTACGTAAAAATTTCACGGTGTTTTCTAGATTAATTATGTCGTTATTTGATATCGAATAAATATTCAGGTAAAATATGGATGAATTATTCATATGGGGATATTGAATAATTTATTTGATAAGTTTAAAAATTTTAAAATTACGATTTCGCTTGGACTACGCTTCTGTCGCGTATAACCTCAACAATTGACCCACCCATACAACAAGATTTACAAAATCGAGCGCCACTTTTACTAGAGAATGCACATTCCTATTACAAGATCTAGGGATGAATTTAACAGCGACATTATGTAACCTACACCTTATATCTCGAATTTCTTCCGTTATCCGAAAAATTTCCAATCTACTCTCAATGTTGTTTGAGACTAGATGTGTCAATTCAAGAGAATCGGTTTCAACGATCAACGAATTCCATTGGTTTTGGAGAGCTACATGTAAATCATATAATATTGCTTCCGCTTCCATGGAGAGAACATTACCCATAAATCTTGTTTTCTTCACTGCCACCGCTATAACCGTTCATTGGAATGTTCTAAAAACTGCCCATTATCCAAATGCTTTTGTTGCTTCCCTTATCGAGGCATCCGCGTTTATCTTGATCCAGCCTGCTGAAGGGGGGATCCATTTCCTCGGCAGATTGATCTTTGACCCATTTCTCATTTCCATAGTTGGAATTTTAATTCTTTGGAAAGACTCTCTTGCAGCTTCAGCTCTCCCTATTGTTACTAAGAGATTTTCTTTCTTACCTGTTTTTTACTCCTAAGTATAAGAGTGTCAAAGTAATAAAATAACTCAGTAATCTAATGCATCTTCGGGACTTTTGTCCATAAATTCATCATTACATATCATTTCCACTACTTGTCTACTTTTGGGTATTAAACCCTCGTAGAAATAGGAAACCATCCTTTATATTTCAAACCCGTGATGTAGAAAAATATTTGATATTTCTTTAAATCTCCCCCAATATTGGTAAAGTATTTCCCCCGACTCTTCTATGAAAGTTGTGATTCTCCTCGGAATCTGTCATGTGAGGGAGAAAGAAGTTTTTTTAGAAATTGCTCTTGCAAATTATCATATGTCCTGATGGATCATGACCTAAGTTTCTGCAGCCAAATTTTAGCTTTATCTTTTAAAGAATTGGGAAAAAACTTGAGTCGAATTATATTCATGCTGCAATTTTGCTATGTGCACGTATTATATACCTATTAGAATTTATTTAAATACTTATAAGGATTTTCTGATTAAAGACCGTGGAATATGGGTAAAAGTTGGATGAGACCTGATTTAAAATTAAAACTTGATGCATCTGGGAGGAAAGCAATGGAAGATGGTGATAATGTCATTGTGAGATTTATGAATTCTCTGAGTATCCTAAGGTGATTAAAATCAACATGTTGTGACTCGTATTCTACATGATCAACTAGATTTTCATCTCGGTTATTGGCCATTTGGACTGACGGTGAATGTGATGAAGAATTTCTATTTAATCTACCACTAGATTACCGAGACCAATGTCTCATGCAATCTAAATGCAGATTATATACTTAAACTTAAATATGCAATTGCAATACTTACAAAAATGAAAATATAATAAACAAGTGAAAAAAGTAAAAATAAATGACAAAAGAAAAAACACAAATATAGTAATTAGATTCTAAAAACGTCATCTGATTCCTGTCGATTCAGATCTTAATTGAATTTCTTCGTTCAGCTCTCTCAATTTATCAAATTAGGTTATCATAAAAAAATTATGGAAGAATATCTAGATGGGGATGATTTAAGAAATTATTTAGCAAAATACAAGCTCCATTTTAATTGAGTTTTCTGTCTCCAGTAACCTTGAAGAATCAAGTACAAGGTTTGTCTATATGTGGGATGTCTGGGTTCAGAATGTATTTAGGATCAATTAGGACATTTTGGATCTACACAAATGTAAAGAAAAAATGAGATTTAGAAAATACAAAAAAATAAAAAGAAATAAAAAGAAAAGAAAAAATATAAGGATGTTAAATGATTATTCTATCTACTAAATTATATTTCCCACAACGACACTAAAAACTTGACACACTCACATAGTGGTTCTTTACTCCAAAGTGTAAGAGTGTCGAAGTAATAAAATAATCTGGTAAGTTCGGGGTCGATCCACATAGAATAAATTTAGTAAAATAAAATAAAAATTCGAGTAACAAAATAAAAAGGCTGAATTGATTAAAGTGATGAACAATTTTTAAATTGGAATGCAACGATAAATTAAAATATTGGGGTTAGGAGATCCATTTCTGATATTTCAAATATAGAGAAATTATACTTTTTTATAATATATAAATTATCATTATTACCTAGTTAATTTATTTCAGAAATTAATTATGCCAAAACATATAAAACCATCCATAAAAGTGGTGATACAGTTTGTCTATAACTTGTCCATATAGGTACTCAATTATGCTACGACATATAAAGCCATCCATAAAGGCGGTGATATGTTTTTTCGATAATTAGTCTAGATTTAAATTACTCTCTCATATAATATGGGTAAAGTATTAACTGTGCCAACCAAGATGAGATTGTCTACAGCGAATCAAGACACCCACAAATACAAGAGAAGATTAAATATTAGTCTTAATATTACAGTTTATATATTATAACATAAATAAAAGTAATCTATATTCTCATTTTAAGAGTTTCGCCATTCACCCTAGTATAATGCAATTAGCTACTCATTATTTGAATAAAAATATGCATAATTTTATTACTAAAAGAAAAAAATTACAACAAAAAAATAAAGTATACAAGAGCTGGAACCCTTCACAAATTCTCAAAAAGAGATATATAAAGGAAGCTGAAGAAATGAGGTGCTATTCACATCTATTTATAGAGGATACTTAGCATCCTCCATCAAGTTGCCATAATGTAAATGAATAGAATTATTACTGATAATTTATAAAAGTTGGCAACTTTTGCAAATTGTCAACAATGTGCATAAATCATCCCCTGAATTTGGTGGATGATTTATTTTATTTTTTACTTTTTTTTCTTTTCCGTCTTTTTGTTTTTGTTGTGTTTTCTTTTATATATTTATATAAAAATACATGTGTAGTTAAATACATCATAACCTCATTTTATCGCCAATCTAAATATGGTGAATATTTTTCAAGTCCGATTTGAATTTAGCTGTCACTCTCTTTTGGGTTTCTGAGTCTTGAAATTCAGATTTCATATTCATTTTACTATTGATCATCCGAAACAGTATTTTACGTACATAAGAAATACGAATTGTAATAAAAATATATAAAACATAAATTTAATTATTATTTCACAAATATACTAAATTAGAGAGATTAATGGAATTACATGTGTGAAATGATTAATTTCTCTTTTATTAAATGTATAATTTTAATGTTCATCACACCACCAACTAGCTTAACTGATCTATCAGCAAGTAAAAGAGTAGTTGGAGTTGGTTTAACTCGCCAATAATAAGTTGTTGGTAAACCGAAAATGGAAGAAAATTGACACTAGTGACACGCTTAAAAAAATGGTTCTTTGATCCTAAATATAAGAGTGTCAAAGTAATAAAATAACCCAATAAGTCCGGGGTCGATCCACAAGGAATAAATTTAATAGGATAAAATAATAATATGAGTGAAAAGAAAAAAAGATTGGATTGTTTGAGTGATTGGAAATTTTAAATTAAAATGCAATAATAAAATAAAATGTTGGGGGCTAGAGGATCCACTTTTAATATTTCAAATTTAGAAATCTCACTTTTTATAATATCTAAATTATCATTATTACCCAATTAATTTATTTTAGGAATTAATTATGCCAAAACAAATAAAACAAGCTATAAAGGCGGTGATAATTTTTATCTATAACAAGTGCAGTTAGGTACTCAATTATGCCAAATAAATAAAACTAGCCATATAGGCGGTAATAATTTTTGTCAATAATTAATCCAGAATTAAATTAAGTATTAATCATTAGATTATAATTTATATATTATAATATAAATGAGATTAATCTAAACTTTCATTTCAAAAGCTTCACCTTTTACCCCAGCAAAAAAAAAAAAAAATTAGCTACTCATAATCTAAATAAATACACATATAATTTTATTATTAAAAGAAAAAAATTTACAAGAAAGCTTTAGAAAAATAAAACACACAAGAGCTGGAAATCCATAAATTTCCAGAGAAAACTATGGAATTCAGACTGAGGAAATAAGGTGCTGAGCACCTCTATTTATAAGGGGCTCAGCACCCCCTTTCCTTAACAATTTGCATTGTAAATTGTCAAAAATGGTGGCTTTGACATTTTGCAATGGAAATTTGTCAAAAGTGATAGCCAATCCACCTTTCAGTGGATTGGCCTTTTCTAATTTGTTTTTTTGTTTTTTTTTCTTGTTTTATTTACTTTAATAATTATATATAATATATTTTGGACATATTTTCGGCATTGAAAACTTCAGAATTCGAAAATCATATGAACATCGAAGTTGTACATTTTTGAGTATTCTTTCATCTGGAACTTGAATCACCTTAATCCGATATCAGAGTAAACAATTATGGCCAAAATACAAACATTGCATAGGATTGGAATTTCCGAGGTTGTACACCGTTAGAACACCCTATTAAATTTCTGGCTCCAAAATCCAAATGTCAAGTCCATTTTTCTAGATATGCATCTAAAATATTATTTCACCTACATAAAAGATAAAAATCACAATAAAAATATATAAAACATAAATTTAATTATTATGCTAAATTAAGGGGATAAATGAAACTACAAGTGTAAAACGATTGATTTTTCTTTTAATAAATGTACACTTTTTAGTGTTCATCACACCCCTCAACCAGCTTATTACTAGTCCCTAGTAATTTAAGCGAAAAACTTTAAAAAGATAAATTCTTTTCCAAATTAATAATTATTTTCTTTCTTTCTAAATGATCAAACAAGTAAATTCTCATGTACTTTTTACCCTTCTTCCATGCACACATAAAACAATGTATTAATTAATTCATTGTGCTCACAATATTCACAGGTCTCGTTGAAAAGAAAGTAATACTTTTGTCCTAAAATTATATTAGAGTTCACACCATTTGGCAATGAAAGTTTATTTATAAATACATAAATAGAATTTTTTTTTAAAATAATGATGCATCTTCAATCCTCGTAACGAGCTTTGGACCAGTGACTCCCAATTCAGTTGGCTTTAGGGTACTATGTGTTAAGACACCCCTACAAACTTAATTGCTCGGATCTCAGATATTAAAAAGAAAAAGTGTCTGATTTCTTTAAGCTTTCTCTTTAACCCATGTAACGAGCTTTAGGTTAGTGACTCCCAGACCAGCTGGCCTCAGGGCACTAAGTGTTAAAACACCCATATGGACTTAATTGCTCGAGTTAGAGAGGCTACGAAATCGAACTTATTCACATATTTTTTCTTACAAACTCAAGCTCTACCGTTTTAACGAACAATCACTACTTACTGATGCAAGATGTCCGGTTACTAAGTAGAAGCATGGTTAAAATTTTTTTTGAATAAAAACAATAATTCCACTGCCTTTAAGTGCTACCTCCAACAAACTAGAGAACTAAATATTATAAAATTTTCACTTACAACCCATGTTTATATGTTACCGTGTATGTTGAAAATACCTGTCAAATGAGCATATGAAGATTAAATTTAATCAATATTATGGAGAATTCACAAATTTAAATGATTCAAAAAGAAAGGAACAAAAATAACTTGTTACGAATTATTTTGAGATGCGTCCCAGGAGCGAAAACTCCTTACACAACCACCTCTGAACAACAATTCCACTTGGTTAGTCAAAAATTTGTTGTTAGTTTATGTGTAGTTTTTTTTTAAAAAAAACACAAAAGAAAATTAACACAATATATATATATATTTACACACAAAATAACAACAAAGCAAAAACAACATAAAAGAAAACTTCTTTTTAAAAAAAAAAAACACAAAAACGAAACATAAAAACAAAAAATATCTAGTAAACTATCCCTTCCCCCAACCAATTTGAGACATTGTCCCCAATGTCTGAAAAAGAAGAAGTATAGTTTAGAAGACATCACATGGTTAGTATGGAATTGACAATTGAATCTACGACTATTTAAAAAGAAAAGAAAAAAATTACAGATTAAGATTTAAGTCCACTCTACACTTCTTGCCACGATCGTTACCAGACCAGTTCAACTTGAAAAAATTTGGGGTCGATTTTTGGTTCATAAGCTAAGAGTTGGTCAATTAAAGCATAAAATTTTCTTGCAGTTAGGAATATATCTTTTACTGATTTTGAAATAAACCCATTTCTTTTGGCATCTTCAAGAAATACAAAAAGAAAATCGAAAAATCCATTAACATTAAGTAGTCTAATGGGTTTTTGGTGAATGTTCAAGTTCGCCCATAACGCAACTGTGAATATTTCTTCCAACGTGCCAAGCCTACCTGGTAAAGCAATAAAAGCATCAATATGATTGATAATTTCAATAAGTCTTTCAGACATACATGTGACAATGAATTCTTCTCCATTTGATTTTCCGATGAGATTTTCATCTGCCAAAGGTTTTGGAATGATCCCCAAAACTTAACTGCCACCTTCTTGCATGGCCTTTGAAACACATCCCATCAATCCAAGATTGTCACCGTCATATACTAAGTGCATGTTTCTTTCCGTCATAATTCTACCCAATTTTTTGTAGCCTCAATAAATTATGGTTTAGTTCCAGAGCTAGTTCCACAAAAAATACAGATATTAGTAACTCGTCGTCTTGAAGTTTTCTCCATTTTTTTGCTATCTCTCTGATCTAGATATGTTGAAGAGAGAAATGACGAGCTGAATTTATAGATCCTGAAAAAAGGTGAGTAATAAATGCACTAGTACCTGTAAAATGACAATTGTAAGATGAACAATAAAATAGATCGTGAAAGTAAAAAATTTTAGATATTGTCGGCAAAAGTAAAAGAAATCAAAATAGTAAATTAAAAAAATCAAAACAGTAATTTAAAGTAAAGGAAATCAAAGCAATTAAAAAAAATATGTACCGGTAGTTATTATTGTGGCTTACATCTTCCTCTGGTTTTACGTCCAGTAACGGCTTGAACGCCCTCTATGGGTCGATGATAGGCTTCCCATCCAATTTTCTTATAAATTGGAAAATAGGGTCTTTTAAAGTCAGATTCCTGAGACTGTATTATTGTTTTTTTTTTTGAAATTATGTATGCAAATTGCGAATTACTCGATGAATATGTCCATTATGATGTGTCTCAATAGTCAATGATATATCTGTAGGCATTGTATTTTTACATGTGAACCCGATGATGAGTCTCATTTGGAGGCACTACCTTTTGAGTCACGGAAGCCGCGGGAAACGGATATCGAAGGGGAAATTCATAATAAACAAGGTTCACTATTTTCGTTCGTGCTGCGTTCGTGTATTCGTTCGAACGTCAGGCAGATTGCGGGCGTTCGTGTCGCGTTCGAGGAAGCGTTCGAACGGTGTCGGTAATTCTGGTTTTGCTGCTAGCCTCAACCCAAGCACAATTAGCCCACCAAGCCCATAAGACACATCCTAATTAAATCAAATATTAATTAAATTAAAAGTCAATTAAATAAAATATTTTTAAACCATTTACCAATTAAATAAAACATAAAATATAATCATACCTAATCTAAACCAATCAAATATAATCATACCAAGTTAAAATCAATCAATCAATATATTATTCCCAAACTTAAAATATTGTATGCCTAATCAACATAAACAAAATATTCAACCTTCCCTATCTAGCCAAGATTTGTCCCCCCTCAATCTTTGACTTCCCTAATCCAACACCAAATCAAATCCCTTTCCTTGTCAAGCCTAACCCTTTGCCTATAAAAAGAACCCTTCACCAACCTTCTCAACCCTAGCTAGCTAGATCATACACATAAAATACAGAACACACATGAAAATTACATGAAGAACACACCCAAAAACAGTAAGCAAGAGATACAGAGGAAACGGCAGCGAAACCACAAGGAAACAACAGCAAAACAGACTCGAAACAGTAACTTGAACGGCAAAACAGCGAAGGAAAAGGCAAACCAGTGAACCAGAAAAGTTACGGAGCTTTACCCATTCCGATCTTCGTGAAACGCGAGTCCGAGAGACGGCTTAAAAGGTTAGACCTAAGGGTACTTTTCACACTCATCTTTATTTGATTTTTGTTATTTATTTTGATTGTATTTTACTTGTTTGTTAAATCTTGTTTGTGTATGATGTGTGTTGTGGGTATTGGATGAATGGAAGAGTGTCGTCTCTTGTGTTATATAGGATGGAAACCCAGATGTAAATTCCGTAGCCGAATCCGAATGGACGGTAGTGCGGTCTGTACTTGGGACACAACTCCACGTACCGCTTGAGTAAACGGCACCCTCTTTTGTTTTGTGTTGCTTTTGTTTATTTTTCGTCACTTGAATTCTGTATGTTGTTTATTTATGCATGATTCAATCGAGCGCATGGGCTTAGTAAGTGGAATGAAAGATCCCCTATGGGGAGGGGTTAAAGCCCTTTACCACGATGCTTTGCCGCACCGGTTGATGTATGTTCGGTTGGATGCAAGATACGTTCAATCGGGCATACTTAGTTTGATATTATTGTCTTTATCTTTTTATGCATGGTTCAATCAAGCGCATGGGCTTAGTAAGTGGAATGAAAGATCCCTTATGGGGAGGGGTTAAAACCCTTTACCACGATGCTTTGCCGCACCGGTTGATGTGTGTCCGATTGGATGTAAGATGTGTTCAATCGGGCATACTTGGTTTTGATATGATGTGCTTTATTTTGTATGTATGATGCGATCGAGCGCATGAGCTTAGTATGTCGGTCTAAAGGTCCTCTCTTTGAGAGATCAAGAGCCCCAAAAGGCCACCTTTACGGCAGTACTTCGCCGCGCCCCTTTATTTTGTTGTTTATATATTGCGTCCCATTTCATGCATCAGGTCTGTTCCCGTTCGAACGCGTTTACGAACGTAACTCGAACGCGCATGCATTTTGCCTTATCATGCATTAGGTCTCATTTCTGTTCGAACGCGTTAACAAACGCCATACGAACGTGAGCATTCTGTTTCATTTCCGTTCGAACGCGTTAACAAATGCCATACGAACGCGAGCATTCTGTTTCATTTCCGTTCGAACGCGTTAACAAACGCCATACGAACGTGAGCATTCTGTTTCATTTTTGTTCGAACGCGTTATCAAACGCCACACGAACGCGAACCTTCTGTTCACCGTTCGAACGCGTTTATGAACGCTACACGAACGCGCACACACTGAACTGAGTCTGTCTTATCATATTCATGCATAATTGCCTCTTGGTTGATCTTTCTTGTATTAGGTAGCCAATCATATTATTTGTATTCCTGCATTTATCCATTCTATGTGTTCTTGGGATGATATTCAAGCATGATTAGGTTGTTCTTAGTTTTCCATATCATATGATCGAGAAATGTTCATGAGATTGCCATGTGATGTTGCATGTTGTGATGACTAATTCCCTGCATGTAGAGTTAGAAGCATGATACTCTTGGAAATAAGTGTTACTTAGGCCTGATTAAATTATTACACAAATCCTTTCATTACAAGTGACATAAGTAAGGGACCATTCCGAACCCAACGGTTTGAGGTCTTCCCTTGCGAGGGGTGAGTGCGGCCTTAAATCACATTTTCCTGATTCACACCGGGTGGCGACTCCATTATTCTCCGGTTTAGTCCTCCGTGGCTACTCCGTACTCCCGACCGGGCCGCGAGCCCGGGACAGCATGCGTCGCCCCAGATTCCTGTGTCCCCACATTCTGGCGACTCAACTGGGGATAGAGAATTGGCCCCGAAATATTGACTTGTGATGTTTGGATTTATGTTTTAATTGATCGTGTCTATAGTGGATAAAGTAAGGGTTTAATCAAAGGCATCTTAAGGCTAGGTAATGGTTTGGTGTCTTCCTTCATTCACTACCTTTCTAGAAGGAAAAGCTGTGAAGGCACCTAGATAGCCATCTACTCGTAGCCTCTTGTGATGGACTAATTTGGAGGACTCGTTGTTTATTCCTGACACCAAGCGATAAGAGCCTAAGAGGCTTGGGTATTTAAGTGAGCCTCGCTCCACCTTCCCTCTGGGGAATCTACAATGGGAAATCCATTTGACAGTCTGTCACACACCATAGCTCATTGGCACGTACCTTAGTGTATAAAAAAGGGTGCGCTCACTTGGTTGCTCGAACCCTTGAGTGGGGAGACCTAGTTGTGGGCCATCCTTCGCCGGTGAGAGCCTTTGTCTATACTCTTGCTAACCCACCCATAGACCGGGTTGGCTAAAGTAACAATTATTTCCTTGAATATGTGCTTGTGGACCATCCTCATTTGGATGCAGTTGGACTATTGTCAGAAATGCGGGCTTGCTGGGCCATTTAAACTGGGGCAAGTTCACACCTTATGACTATTAGGCCAAAAGCTTATGAAATGTTGATAGGCCATTATTGTAGAAATTATTATGTCATGTTTGCATCATCTTTCTTCTATGCTTGTGTTTGGGAAATCGTTGTTTGGATCCATTTGGACCATTTATCATGGGATATGGGCTTGTTGGGCCATTTAAACTGGGACAAGAACGTATTTTATGACTATTGGGCCAAAGGCTTCTAAATGATTGATGGGCCACTTTGTGATTGTGTTCGGAACGTTACCATTCGGATTTAGTTGGGCTCCTTGCCATGAGATGTGAACTCGTTGGGCCATTTAAACTGGGACGAGTTCACTCCTATGACAGTTGGCTCAAAAACTTCTAAAATGATGATGAGCCGATTTGTGTGAAAATTTTAATGAGTTGATATATTTCTTGTATCGCATGCATATCATGCATCACATGCACCTTATGCATACATGCACCATGTTAAACCCATTTTTGTCTTGAAAGCCATCATAGATACCCGTTGGTTAGGGAAGAGGACAGACTTGTCAAAAGACCAAGCAGCCACCAAGAGTACTGGCAGAAGACCTAGCCCAACGGGATAAGAAACTCAATCATGCATGCATGCATACACGTAACATATTTGCATCCTTTTTGTGTTTGTTCTGTTTTGTAATAAAGGTTTCAAAAGAGAAAAAAAAAAGTAGAAAGCGTCAAAAGACAAACCAATCAGGAACATCGACAGTACTGTATCAGTCTGGGGGTGAGGCCCATATCAGCATCAGTCTAGGGGCGAGGCCCATAGCAATATCAGTTGGGGGCGAGGCCCATATCAGTACTGTATCAGTCTAGGGGCGAGGCCCATATCAGTATCAGTCTTGGGGCGAGGCCCATATCAGTATCAGTCTGGGGGCGAGGCCCATATCAGGAGTATCAGTCTTGGGGCGAGGCCCGCATCAGTATCAGTTTTGGGGATGAGTCCCAGGGTTGAGGCCCACATCAGTATCAGTTTTGGGGATAAGTCCTAGGGCTGAGGCCCACACCGTCAGAATTTCGGAATGAATCAGAGAATGAGTCCTAGGGCTGAGGCCCACACCGTCAGAATTTCGGAATGAATCCGAGAATGAATCCTAGGGTCGAGGCCCACATCAGTAGAATCCGGGAATGAATCCCAGGGTCGAGGCCCACATTGTCAGCAGCATCAGGAATGAATCTTAGGGCCGAGGCCTACGTTGTCAGAATTTGGAATGAACCTAGGGAATGAATCCGAGGGCCGAGGCCCACGTCGTCAAAATTTGGAAAGAATCCGAGAATGAATCCTAGGGCCGAGGCCCACGCTGTCAGAGTTTTGGAATGAATCCAGGAATGAATCATATGGCAAGGCCCAATTATTATCAGCATCAGTTTTGCCGGGTATGGCACTCTGGGGGCGAGGCCCACATTATTATCAGTATCAGTTTAGCCGGGTATGGCATCTATCATCAGCATCAATAGCAGGCTTGCCGGGTATGGCATTCTGGGGGGCGAGGCCCACATTAGCATCAACGATAGACTTGCCGGGTATGGCATTCTGGGGGCGAGGCCCACATTGGTTCAGCATCGGTTTCTGCCGGGTATGGCACTCTAGGGGCGAAGCCCACCTTCAAAACAGCTTGGGAATAAAGCCCACATTCGGTACAGTTCAGGAACAAAGCCTGCATTCAGTTCAAATTCGGGAATAAAGCCCACATTCAGTACAATTCAGGAATAAAGCCTGCATCCAGTTCAGCTCAGGAAGAAAGCCTGCATTCAGGTCAGTACGGGAATAAAGCCCACATTCAGTACAGTTCGGGAATAAAGCCCACATTCAGTACAGTTCAGGAAGAAAGCCTACGTCCAACAAACTCGGGAATAAAGCCCACATTCAGTACAGTTCAGGAAGAAAGCCTGCATTCAGCTCAGTTCATGGAATAAAGCCCACATTCAGTACAGTTCGGGAATAAAGCCCACATTCAGTACAGTTCAGGAAGAAAGCCTACGTCCAGCAAACTCGGGAATAAAGCCCACATTCAGTACAGTTCAGGAAGAAAGCCTGCATTCAGCTCAGTTCATGGAATAAAGCCCACATTCAGTACAGTTCGGGAATAAAGCCCACATTCAGTACAGTTCAGGAAGAAAGCCTACGTCCAGCAAACTCAGGAATAAAGCCCACATTCAGTACAGTTCAGGAAAAAAGCCTGCATTCAGCTCAGTTAATGGAATAAAGCCCACATTCAGTACAGTTCGGGAATAAAGCCTACATCCGATACAGTTCGGGAATAAAGCCCACATTCAGTACAGTTCAGGGACAAAGCCCACAGTTAACACAGTCAGGGAACAAAGCTCACTCTCTACAACAATTCAGGAACAAAGCCCAAGGTCAACATAATTGAAAGAAGAAAGTCTAGGGGAATAAAGCCTTATCTCTTAATAATTCGGGAATAAAGCCCAGAGGAATAAAGCCTCATATCAACACAGTTCGGGAACAAAGCCCAGGGGAATATAGCCACATCTCAATGCAGTTCGGGAATAAAGCCCACAGTCCAAACAATCAGGGAATAAAGCCTTATCTCTCATCTCAACAGTCCGGGAATGGACAGCTCGGAAATGAGCACACCGGGAATGGCACTCCGAGAATGGAGATATAGTCCGGGAATAGACAGCTCGAGAATGAGCACGCCGGGAATGGCACTCCGAGAATGGAGATATAGTCCGGGGATGGACAGCTCGAGAATGAACAAGCCGGGAATGGCACTCCAAGAATGGAAACACAGTTCGAGAATGAACACACCGAGAATGGCAATCCAAGGATGGAGCAGAGTTCAAGAATGAACAAGCCGGGAATGGCAATCCAAGAATGGAGCAGAGTTCAAGAATGAACAAGCCGGGAATGGCACTCCAGGAATGGAAATACAGTTCAGAAATGAACAAGCCGGGGATGGCACTCCAAGAATGGAAGCATGGTTTGGAAATGGACCACTCTATTATCAACAACGGTTCAGAAATGAACCACTCTCATATCAGTAATGGTCCGGAAATGGACTATCTCTCATCAGCAATGGATCGAAATGGACCATCATCTCATCACTTGCCGAAAATGGCATTCCGAAAATGGAGCAATGGTTCGGAAATGGACCATTATCACATCTCTCCGAAAATGGCACTCCGGAAATGGAGCACGGTTCGAAATGGACCATCATCTCATCTCGCTGAATATGGCACTCCGAAAATGGAGCACGGTTCGAAATGGACCATCATATCATCTCGCCGAAAATGGCACTCCGAAAATGGAGCAACGGTTCGGAAATGGACCATTATCATATCTCGCCGAAAAGGGCACTCCGAAAATGGAGCATGGTTCGAAAATGGACTACTTTCACATCTCACCGAAGTGGCACTCCGAAAATGGAGCACGGTTCGGAAATGGACCAAGGAAGGCCTAACCCAACGGAATAAGAAAACTCATGCATACATGCATACACGTAACCTATATTGCATATTTTTGTGTAAACATGTGTTGAAGACGGAAAAGAGCGAGCAGTAAGCCTCACATCATATCAGCTTGGGGGCGAGGCCCATATCGGCTGAGGAGCGAGGCTCCACCTCATATTATATCAGCTTGGGGGCGAAGCCCATATCGGCTGAGGAGCGAGGCTCCACCTCACATCATATCAGCTTGGGGGCGAAGACCATATCGGCTGAGGAGCGAGGCTCCACATCACATCATATCAGCTTGGGGGCGAAGCCCATATCGGCTGAGGAGCGAGACTCCACATCACATTATATCAGCTTGGGGGCGAAGCCCATATCGGCTGAGGAGCGAGGCTTCACATCACATTATATCAGCTTGGGGGCGAAGCCCATATCGACTGAGGAGTGAGGCTCTACATCACATTATATCAGCTTGGGGGCGAAGCCCATATCGGCTGAGGAGCGAGGCTCCACATCACATTATATCAGCTTGGGGGCGAAGCCCATATCGGCTGAGGAGCGAAGCTCCACATCACATCATTTTGCAGGCGAGGCCCACATCATCAGCAGTATCGAGATGCGTCTCAGGATCGAAGTCCACTGCAGTATCAGCTCAGCTCGAGACAGCTAGCTAGCCAGGTAAGTAAAAAATGCATTGCATAGACTTTGATAGGACTGTCACTGTCACACACTGCACAAGCCCCATCAAAGTGGGGGCGATTGTAGGCATTGTATTTTTGCATGTGAAACCCGATGATGAGTCTCATTTGGAGGCACTACCTTTTGAGTCACGGAAGCCGCGGGAAACGGATATCGGAAGGGGAAATTCAGAATAAACAAGGTTCACTGTTTTCGTTCGTGCTGCGTTCGTGTATTCGTTCGAACGTCAGGCAGATTGCGGGCGTTCGTGTCGCGTTCGAGGAAGCGTTCGAACGGTGTCGGTAATTCTGGTTTTGCTGCTAGCCTCAACCCAAGCCCAATTAGCCCACCAAGCCCATAAGACACATCCTAATTAAATCAAATATTAATTAAATTAAAAGTCAATTAAATAAAATATTTAAACCATTTACCAATTAAATAAAACATAAAATATAATCATACCTAATCTAAACCAATCAAATATAATCATACCAAGTTAAAATCAATCAACCAATATATTATTCCCAAACTTAAAATATTGTATGCCTAATCAACATAAACAAAATATTCAACCTTCCCTATCTAGCCAAGATTTGTCCCCCCTCAATCTTTGACTTCCCTAATCCAACACCAAATCAAATCCCTTTCCTTCTCAAGCCTAACCCTTTGCCTATAAAAAGAACCCTTCACCAACCTTCTCAACCCTAGCTAGCTAGCTCATACACATAAGATACAGAACACACATGAAAATTACAGGAAGAACACACCCAAAACAGTAAGCAAGAGATACAGAGGAAACGGCAGCGAAACCACAAGGAAACAGCAGCAAAACGGACTCGAAACAGTAGCTTGAACGGCAAAACAGCGAAGGAAAAGGAAAACCAGTGAACCAGAAAAGTTGCGGAGCTTTACCCCTTCCGATCTTCGTGAAATGCAAGTCCGAGAGACGGCTTAAAAGGTTAGACCTGAGGGTACTTTTCACACTCATCTTTATTTGATTTTTGTTATTTATTTTGATTGAATTTTACTTGTTTGTTAAATCTTGTTTGTGTATGATGCGTGTTGTGGGTATTGGATGAATGGAAGATTGTCGTCTCTTATGGTATATAAGATGGAAACCCAGACGTAAATTCCGTAGCCGAATCCGAATGGACGGTAGTGCGGTCTGTACTTGGGACACAACTCCACGTACCGCTTGAGTAAACGGCACCCTCTTTTGTTTTGTGTTGCTTTTGTTTATTTTTCATCACTTGAATTCTGTATGTTGTTTATTTATGCATGATTCAATCGAGCGCATGGGCTTAGTAAGTGGAATGAAAGATCCCCTATGGGGAGGGGTTAAAGCCCTTTACCACGATGTTTTGCCGCTCCGGTTGATGTGTGTTCGGTTGGATGCAAGATACGTTCAATCGGGCATACTTAGTTTGATATTATTGTCTTTATCTTTTTATGCATGGTTCAATCAAGCGTATGGGCTTAGTAAGTGGAATGAAAG
The DNA here is from genome assembly GCA_019454045.1 of Zanthoxylum bungeanum. NCBI lineage: Eukaryota > Viridiplantae > Streptophyta > Magnoliopsida > Sapindales > Rutaceae > Zanthoxylum > Zanthoxylum bungeanum. The sequence continues at coordinate 28,106 of SKCR01015569.1, forward strand.
ATCCCTTATGGGGAGGGGTTAAAACCCTTTACCACGATGCTTTGCCGCGCCGGTTGATGTGTGCCCGGATTGGATGTAAGATGTGTTCAATCAGGCATACTTGGTTTTGATATGATTGGCTTTATTTTGTATGTATGATGCGATCGAGCGCATGGGCTTATTATGTTGGTCTAAAGGTCCTCTCTTGAGAGATCAAGAGCCCCAAAAGGCCACCTTTACGGCAGTACTTCACCGCGCCCCTTTATTTTGTTGTTTATATATTGCGTCCCATTTCATGCATCAGGTCTGTTCCCGTTCGAATGCGTTTACGAATGCAACTCGAACGCGCATGCATTTTGCCTTATCATGCATCAGGTCTCATTTCCGTTCGAACGCGTTAACAAACGCCATACGAACGTGAGCATTCTGTTTCATTTCCGTTCGAACGCGTTAACAAACGCCATACGAACGCGAGCATTCTGTTTCATTTCCATTCGAACGCGTTAACAAACGCCATACGAACGTGAGCATTCTGTTTCATTTCCGTTCGAACGCGTTATCAAACGCCACATGAACGCGATCCTTCTGTTCACTGTTCGAACGCGTTTACGAATGCTATACGCACGCGCACACACTGAACTGAGTCTGTCTTATCATATTCATGCATAATTGCCTCTTGGTTGATCTTTCTTGTATTAGGTAGCCAATCATATTATTTGTATTCCTGCATTTATCCATTCTATGTGTTCTTGGGATGATATTCAAGCATGATTAGGTTTTTCTTAGTTTTCCATATCATATGATCGAGAAATGTTCATGAGATTGCCATGTGATGTTGCATGTTGTGATGACTAATTCCCTGCATGTAGAGTTAGAAGCATGATACTCTTGGAAATAAGTGTTACTTAGGCCTGATTAAATTATTACACAAATCCTTTCATTACAAGTGACATAAGTAAGAGACCATTCCGAACCCAACGGTTTGAGGTCTTCCCTTGCGAGGGGTGAGTGCGGCCTTAAATCACATTTTCCCGGTTCACACCGGGTGGCGACTCCATTATTCTCCGGTTTAGTCCTCCGTGGCTACTCCGTACTCCCGACCGGGCCGCGAGCCCGGGACAGCATGCGTCGCCCCAGATTCCTGTGTCCCCACAATATCATCTAAAGACTCCTTACTCAAGTCATCTCTAATGAATTGAATTTTATCTTCGCGATTGTCAGACCATATTCCTAAAGAACGACAACGAGTGCTACACGTCTAGCGTGCGCATTTATAACAAACACCTAACTGTTTAGCTCTTCGTTTCTTAGTATAGGTGTTTTTCCTTAAACCAGTCATGTAAGAAATGAAAGAGTCAGATGACTCACCTCCCAAGTGAACTCTTGCTTCAATTACCCAACGAATATCACTAAGAATACCATTGATCATAAGAAGCCTTATTCTTTTGGTGCGTGCTTTGTAAATTTTCATCAGAGCTTTTTGGGGGAGAGAAGGAAAATGTCTGTGGAGTTTTGCAAGAGTTTCTTCCATGCCTTGATTGTAGGGATCAATAATTTTAGGAAACTGAAAAAACTGACTTAGATTCACGGAGTACCGTTATCCAATGTTTAACCGGGGGTGCAAGATTCTGACAAAAAGGGAAAAGACAAAAAATACTGCAAAACTCAAGAAAAATGGAAGTTAGACAAATACAAAAGAAAATAAAAGAAAATACATCAATCACAGTACACTGGGTTTGAAAGGAAAAGAGATTCTTGAAAATTTGAACACTCCAAAAATAGTTTCAGACGTTGTCTATTCACTTTAAATACATCATTATCCTTAGGATTCTCAATGTCAATAGCCTTATATGGATAAACATGTTTCAGAATAAATGGGCCACTCTATTTGGATTTCACTTTTCTAGGAAATAAATGAAGATGAGAATTATAAAGTAAATTTTTTTTGACCAAATTCAAATATTTTTCGTGAAATTCGACTATCATGAAAGGCCTTAGTTTTAGCTTCAAGAATTTTCACATTCTCATATGAATCATTCCTTAACTTTTCAAGCTCATTTAATTTCAGTTTACTTTCATGACTGACATTTTCAATGTTTGAATTGAATGCTTTAATAGCCCAATATGTCTTATGCTTAAGTTCTACAAGCAAATGACAAGGTTTTTCATAAACTGAACGATAGAGAGACATTCCCAAAGATATTTTGAAAGCTATTCGGTATGCTCAAAGTGCATCAGTTAGTCGAAAAGACCAATCTTTGTGATTTGGGTTGACCGATTTTTCCAAAATTTATTTGATTTCCCTATTTGCTAGTTCAACTTGACCATTTGTCTGAGGGTGATAGGAGGTAGAAATTTTATGTGCAACTCCATACTTTTTCGTTAAAGACTCAAAAGGTATAACGACCGAGAGTTCTGACTACTGATACACTGTGAGATGAGTGCCACATAATATAAATTATGATTGGAAACACATACCTTCGTGAGATGACTATCGGTAAATTCTTTGAGAATCCGATATTAGACGTTACGATGTTCCACAACGGACAGCCCATGGTATTTAGGCCGTAACTTTCTCATACGAACTTCGATCTTTACGAATTTTATATCGTCGGAAAGCTGAGATCGAGATCTACGCCTTTTGTGTTGAATATTTTCCAGAATTCGAAATAGAAGTTATCCAAAAACTTAGATCAAAATTCTGGATGAACAATGCCTGTGGACTCATATAGAAAAGTCTCAAAACTTCTCAAAATTTCCAAAACTTTCTTCATTAATTAATTTACAAATAGATCCCTAGTATGAAAAGGATTACTATTCAATGTTTCAAGAATTAGAAAACAAGAAGAAGAAGAAGAGAGAAACCGTGAGGAATAGGGAAAGAGGAAGAAGAAAGAAGAGGGAAAGAGGAAGGAAGAGGAAGAAATTAGAAAGAAAATGGAAGGTTTCAACCCAAATTAAGTTTAGGAAGATAAAAGAGAGCATGGAAGCCCTAGTTGAGAATGAAGAATGTGATTCAAGGTAAAAAAAACAATATTAACCCAAATTGTTATTTATTAAGTTTTGATGTTTTGATGATTATGATGTATTGATGACTTGAATGAGATGGTGAATGAGTTATTATTGAGTCAAAAAATTGATGATTGTGGGAAATCCCCAATTTGTTAAACTTTGAGTATGAATTAAATTGAATATATAGAAAAGATATGGGTTGATGTTGAGAATGATATTGATGATATATTTTGGGTACTTATTATCATTATTTGCTTGTGTGGAGATATTGATTAAGTGTTGAACAAATTGCATGTGAATAGTTGAGGTTAAGACCATAATTTGGTCTTGTGTCGCGATGCAGAGAGCCTAGCGTCGCGATGCGATTTGGAAATTTTCCTAGGAAGGCTTCTGGTTTGTTACGCGTCATGACGTGAAAGGTCCATGCGTCGCGACGTGCAAGGCAAAAGTTTGAGCATGCTTTTGGACGATATGCATGCGATGCTCAATGCCTGCGTCGCGAAGCGTGGCAAAAGAATTTCCCAAAAATCAGTTTTTAAAGTCCAGCTTTACCCTAGCGTGTTAGAGACCACCCTTAAGGTCTCGTATCAGTTTGCATACATACATTACATCTTATTATGAGCATGTTATACCAAGAGATGATATCACGTATTTGAATTGAGAATTTTAGCCTAATTTCGAAACTTATCTCGTAGTTTTTAGTCTAATCAAGTTATCGCTTATAGACCATTGTAGGAATTGTAATTTTCCTTCGACAAAGCAGTATAGCTCCAACAAGATTGCAATCAGTGAGTGGGCATTTTCTTTAAAAGTTGATTTCTTTTACTATGTTGCTATTCAAATCAGACTAATTTTTTGCTTTAAGGGCGATAGACAGTTTTATTAGCAGTTATATTTTACTTAGTATGTTTTGAGAAAAGAAATATTTTTAAGACATATGATTTATGTTTTTCAAGGTATGAGGGAAAACCGACCTTAGTATGCAACTTGTACATACATGGAATTGACAGACATCACATGTGCACATGTAGAGGACTGGAGGGACGGCGATATGTAATGCCCCCAGATCCTAGTTCAGGACTAGGGATGATAGATGCCTCTATATCATAGTTTCAGAGCTTGGAGGGTAGCATAGATTCGCACCCCCAGTTCTAGTTCAGTGGCTTGGGGGACGATGATATGTAACGCCCCAAGACCACTAGTTTCAGAGATAGAAGTGGCATGCTTTGGGGGACGGCGATACATAACGCCTCAAAGTCATGATTTTGCATTCCTGGATTTAGTTAGGCGTATGGGGGACGGAAATACGTAACGCCCCCATACGTCAAGTTTTTCAGATACATACCAGTTTTTAGATATCGGATTTTCAGAAAAGAGTTTCAGATATCAGATTTTCAGAAATAGTTTACAAAAAGCAGATTTCAGAACGACAAGTTTTATAAAAGAGATTTCAGATGAAGTTTTCAGAAAAGAGTTTTCATATAAATTTATTTCTGGAACTTTGGTTTTAGAACCTAATGTTTTGATATCAGTATTTCAATTTTTCTTCCACTCACTTAAATCGTACAACGATCTAACCCCATACCCTCAGTTTTTTATTATTACAGGTATTCTCGGATGACGAGCTTGGGAGGACGGATACTGATGTAGTCACTAGGATATGGAGTCCATCAGTTCAAGTCAAAAAGAGTAAGAGTCCAGTCAGAGTCAAATAGAAGTCGTGTATTAGTTTCTGATTATGTGATAGTCTTTATACGAATATATGTTTTTATGTATACAGTTATTGAAGTTGAGTTTGCATGTTCGGTTGTTAAGTTTGGGCCACGGTCTCATACATAAGGAATATAATTAGAGAAAAGAGTATTAGTAAACTTTTTTTGGTTGAAGAGTCAGGCTCAAGGGAATGGTACGACATGTTCCCTGCCGGTAACATCTCCTGGATTGGGGATGTTACAAAGATGGTATCAGAGCATGGTCTAGGAAGTCAGTGACTGCAGCGGATAAAGTGATGGATTCTGGTATACATAGTATGTCCGGGATACTCATATACGAGGCACTACCTCTCCAGTATCCGATCCTCGAGTATGTCCTCAAGATTCATAGACAGGTTAGTAAACTTTCCCAAACTATTCAAATAGTATTCCTCGTGAGAAAAATTATATTCTAGATCCAATTGAGAATTCCCCTGTAGTTATTCTGACCTATTACCAAACAATAAGATTTTAATGAAAGTACCCAAGGGAGTGGGAAAATGAGTTATAAGGAAGAAATGAGAGATGCGTAGAGGTTTAAGCAGCCGAAGATGGAAAAGTAAGGAGACGAAAGGAAATAATAAAGTTCTATAGATAATTACATAGGAAAGTAGGAAGAGGGAGAGAGAAAGCTAGAAAGAAAAATAAGGAAGAAAAAGGATAAGGTACAGACGATATAGATAACCAGAGGTAGTAAAAAGATAGAAGTATAAAATGAGATAATATGGAAGACACCAGAACTTTGGATAGAGAATAAGAATATATCGAGTCTGAAAAAGAGTAAAATACCGAGTAGACCTAAGTAAAGTCCTTTCCTTCTAAGTAAGATTCCTTTCCTTCTCAGAAATTCTTTCAAGTTAATCCAATAACTCTCGAACACTTCGTATAGATAGCGGGTTCCCCGAATAACTAAGAACAACCATAAGGCAGAAGAATCAAGAAATCAGGATTAGTTCAGGAGGCTTCTAATAGGTGTGAGATACCATAAGGACGTAGAGATTCTAGGTTCCCCAAACCTAGGCCCACAGGCAAATAAGAGGAATAACGTCAGGAAAATGGTTAGTTGCCCAAACAAGAAATTCACTAGATAAGGCCCCGATCTACCCAAATCTTCACCCCTCCACGATTGCCAACCAATGAAGCTGTCCTGATGGAATCGAGCTCATACCTACCTTATATGAGAAACAGACTCCACTAGGACACAGAGTACCAGAACAAGGATATAGAAACCTATCAAGGCATTAGATGTTACCCCATCTCTTATTAGCATAGATATAAGTAACCGTAATAAGCCCGACAAGAGTTCATTTTAAGAACGGGAAGACCTTGAAGGATGGATCACCCAGAAAAAGGAATGGTGAAGTTTTGAGGAAGTAAAGGAAAGAACTCAATATAGTCCAAAAATCTAGACAAGTCAGCACGAGGCTTGCAGTACTAGTAGAAGTCCCCAGAATAAATCAAACATATTAGGTCCTACAGGTTAGCCTAAAGCCAGGAGAAATCGGTGGAAGTATAACAGGATAGACCCGAGAGGTTAGAGCCATTTAGGAGTGACAAAAGTATCGTTATTAACCGTAGAATATAGTGCCAAAGTCGAGTATAACAAGGGCAGAGAGTAGAAATCTAAGAAATAGATAGAAGAACGAACCACCATTAGCCCCTATAGCACGGCGTAGAGCCAAGAGATAAAACCTGAGAATAGTAAGAAGGAAAACATAAGTGGTAAGAAAATTCATCATGTATAGTAGCATAGGTAATGTAGCTTGGAGGCAGCAATGAAAGTAAGACCTCAGAGTGAGTAATAAAAGAAAGAAATCCCAAGGCATGAATTGGACATATAACTAGATATGTGAGTATGTAGCCATTCTCAACTTAGATACAAGAGTTAAGATACTGAAGTAATTAAGAGGAATGCGAAAAGTAACAAAGAAATTCAGAACATTTAGGCATGAAGTTAACATAACGAGAAGATAGTAGTGTAGAGAATTGATGATAGTTGTGTGGCCCTAAGACATGAAATAGTAGATCAGATCATCACCAAGCTTAAGCGTCAAACAAAATACGTATCCACGGATTCCTATGGAATGTATATGCTCACTCCTCAATCTATGACCTAGTTAAGAGAAATGGATTAGTAAAGAAAGACAATTGACGGGTTAGACGAATCACGAAATGGCTACACAGCCAAATCGATAAGCTCAATGAAACATTGATAAGAAGCATGAGATAGAATAATACGATGACTCAATAAGATGAGCTAAGTCTGGAATCCGCCGTTGAAATAAGGAACCCTTAAAGAAGTAAAGACATAGAAATACGAAGACACTAGGGAGAACAACTCTTAGGAATATGGTAAACAACTTATATAAAATCGCATGGTAGTGAGAAGAAAAGACTAGTTAAAGAGTAGTACCTGAACTAAAGATTCTGTAAAAGATGTCCTAAATAATTAAAGTTGATAGAGTTTTCAGAAAAGAAAGGATATAAGGAGTTTAAAGGACTAAGATGAGAAGAAAATCTAAGTAGCTGAGTAGACTTCGTAAGGAAAAAAAATAACATATAGAGTATAACGGGATTTTGAGAAAGAATAAAGACTTAAGAGGGACAAGCAACAAAAACTAGAAGAAAATGGTACAAAAGCAAATGATGAAGTGATTAGAGAACATGATTCTAGAGAAAGATCATGATAAAAGATAGTATAATCGATAGTCGAGTAGTGAATCAAGAGTGAAGTTGAAAAAGGAGACAATTCAGATAGTACCTAGTGGGACTATCTTAGTGTGGGAGCAGGAACTAGCAACACGGGATTCTCTGACTTAAAGGTGAACAAAACACATAATCACAACATGGGTATTTGATGAGATTACCACCACCAGGAAGGCGTCAAGATCGATCCCCACCCTCCCAACCCTTGATAGATTGCGACAGCAGAGATGGACCATGATATTCACCTCAGAGTAGTCTCATAAAATAGATGAACCTATAAAGGGTATCTGATGAGTGGCATTTATATCACTATTTCCCACTCATTTAACCTAATATTTTGTATAGTTTCTTGAGTTTTGTGAACGTTTTGATGTATTTTGTGTTATTTTGTAGATAAAATAAAGTTTGGAAAGCATTGGAGGCAATTTGGGGCAAAAAACGGACAAAAATGCGTCAACAGGGATATTTTGGTCTTAAGCGCGTCGCGACGTCTAAAATACGCCGAATAGTGCTAACGTGCGCCGGGTCCACAAATCAGAATCTGAGAAAAGTTTGACTTTGCTAAAATACGCCGTGCCACGTGTCACCATCACAGCCGATCTGCTAAAATGCGCCGTGCCACGTGTCAGCATCCTACGGTGCCGACAGTCATCATCGCCACGTGTCGCCACATCGTCGCCACGTCACCGCCATGTCATCAGCCACGTCAGCAAGTCAACGAGTCAAATGCCATGTGTCGTGCCACATCATCATCAGCCAATCAGGAAGTGACACGTGTCACAATTCTATGGTACCGACAGTCTCTTTCCCATGTGTCGCCACGTCGTCGCCACGTCACCGCCACGTCAGCATCAATAATTGAGTATCCTATCCTTATCTGACACGTGGCGGATAAGAATCTCAACGACCAATCAGAAGCCGCCACGTGTCACATAATTGAAGCCCAACCACTCTGCCACGTGTCACCTTATCATCTTATCCAGAATCTTCAAACCAGCGAACCAGAGTGGCAGAATTTTCAGAATCATTCAAAGTATGAAAAACCATCACATTTTCCATCTTATCCATCATCCATATGCGATTTTCATCAACAAATAGAACCATCAGAGGAAGATCAGTTGTTAAACATGCTCAAAAATATGTTTGAGTTGGATGAAATGCTTGAAACAAGCCAGAATCAATTTGAAAGTATTCAGAGACAATCAGAATTCATTCAGAGGATGACAGATCAAATGAGACAATTCACAGAAAACCAGGACTACATACCTCAAGAACCAGTTTCAGATGACACTGATGAAGCCTTCGAGTACCAATCATTTCACAATGACACTTCAACAGAGGAAGAGGCTGAGCAATATCAACAACCAGAGGTATCAGTTCAGGAGCCCGAACCGGTAAAGTCTCAATTTGACTTTTATTATTCAGATTCTGACGAGGATGAAGCTGATCTATTTGTACCAACTGCACCAACAACGGAGGATCAAACATTCAATCCTCAAAATGAAGATCTTGGAGCATGTTTTACCATGATGTTTGAAGAAGATCTATCTGAACCATCCATTCCAGTCATATCAGAGGATGAAGACCTAATGTCAGAAACATCTTTGCATCCTCTGGTTGACAATTTTGAAGCATGTATTTCACAGATGACGGATGAAGAATTAAATACAAAAATTTTACAATACATCTGTGAAGAAAAGGTGGAGCAAGAAGCAGAGCAAATGGAGGAGCAAATGTCTGACCTTAATAAAGATCCAGAGCATTTAGGAGAAAAATCGCTGTTTTGGGGAGTACAAATCAAAGATATCACCCAGAAGCTTGACAGAATGGAACTTCCATTCCAAGTCAAGCACCATATAAGACCTCCTGATTTTCTTTCTTTCTTTGCAGGAACCACTGGAACAACAAGGAGCAAAAAGGTGGCACGAGCACTGAATGAGACAAAACTATTTTTGCCACCTTACCGTTGGAAGAGACCCTTCAAAAGCAACGCTCACGGGATTGTTTTTGATCGGACATCTAAAACGACATTGAAACCTCTTAACAGATGAATTTCAGTCACGTCTGGCTGAAGACGAAAAATTTAGCGCTAGCAGGGAGGCAACCCATGCAATTTGTTGTAATATTTGTTGTAATTTTGTGTGAACTTTTTAATTTTGTGTGTTATTTTTGTAGGGAAAGGCACAAACGAAGCATTTTAAGACAGAAGGAATTGTGTTTCGCAATCAAAGAAGAGAAACAATTCATTAGATGGCTGAGTAAGGAATGAAATCTTGAGACACATCCTAATGAATTTATACTAAGCGAGTGGCGTATTGCGTACACAATTCCGTTGTCTTAATTATTACTTTGATTCGCTTTTCTATTGTAATTATCTTTATTTCGTAGACAGGATCCAGACTTTTTGACCTTTCACGATTTCTTTTGTTGTTTAGCTAACAATCGTCCTCTGGAAGATATTAGTACTATTATTACTCACCCTTTTTCAGGTACTATAAATTCAGCCCGTCATTGCACTTTTGAAGGCATCCTGATTTGAAAAAGAAATACATAAAAAAAATGGAAGCCACTTCAAGAAGACGAGTTGAAAACATCTGTGTGTTTTGCGGTAGTAGTATTGGTACTAAGACACAATACGTAGAAGCAGCACATGAATTGGGTCGAGTCTTAGCAGCAAGGAATATGCACTTAATATATGGCGGAGGCAATCTCGGACTTATGGAGATCGTTTTAAAGGATGTACAGGAAGGAGGCAGTCATGTTTTGGGAATCATCCCAAAACCCTTGGCAGAGGCAAATCTTATTGGATCATCAAACGGAGAGGAACTGATCGTGCCAGGTATGTCTGAACGACTGGTAGAAATGATTAACCGTGCTGATGCTTTTATCGCTTTGCCAGGTGGCTTGGGTACATTGGAGGAAATATTTATAGTATTATCTTGGGCGAACCTGAACGTACACCAGAAACCGCTTGGACTGCTCAACGTTGATGGATTTTATGATTTTCTTTGTGTGTTTCTTGATGATGCTCGGAGAAATGGGTTCGTGTCAAAACCTATGAAAGAACTCCTCTTCACTGCCAGAACTGCTCCGGATCTAATAGACCAACTCATAGCCTATGAACCTCAAGTTGACCCTATCCTTTCAAAGATAAATTGGTCCGAGGACGATCGTGGTAAGAGGCGTCGAATTAATCTAGATCTTAACCTTTAATTTCCTGTAGATTTCAGCTAACCAGGTACGACCTTCTTAACTCTCCTATTACTGTTTAAGACATTGGGGACAATGTCTCATTTAGGTTTGGGGGAGGGAATTAGTTGATCAGTACCTTGTTTTTAGTTGTATGTTGTTTTTATTTTTAGTCCAAAATTTTTCGAAAAATACAAAAAAATTGAAAAATTTTCAAAAATTACAAAAATATTTTGTGTTTTATTTTGACTAAAGAGGTGAAATTGGTAAGAGATAGCTGAGTAAGGAGTTTCCATTCCTGAGACGTATCTCAAGCCTATTTTCAAAACAAGTTAATTTTTGTTTATTTCATTTTGAATTATTTAATTTGCGAATTCTCCTTAAAACGGACTAAAATGGATCTTCATATGCTCAGTTGACAATATTATCAACATATATAGTAACATACAGACATGAGCTAAAATTGAAAAGTTTGTAATATTCAGTGCTCTAGTTTAATTGGAGGAAACATCTCAAAAAGTAGTGGAGTAAAAAAAAAAAAAAAATATTTGAGATCCGAGTTATTAAGTCTGTAAGGGTGTTTTAACACCTAGTGCCCTAAAACCAACTGGTTTGGGAGTCACTGGCCCAAAGCTCGTTACATGGATCAAAGATGCTGCAAAAAAAAAATATATATATATATATATCTGAAGTCTGGGTAATTAAGTCCGTAGGGGTGTCTTAACACCTGGTGCCCTAAAGCCAACTGGTTTGGGAGCCACCGACCCAACACTCACTACATAGATGGAAGATATTGTATATAAATAAAAAAATAGAGAAAAAATCAAAGAAAAAATCAGAAAAATGAGAAAAATTATTCCATTCTATAAAAAATGTGTGAAATCTGATAGAACTTTAGGACAAAAATATTACTCTCTTATCAACTGCACTTATGACTGTTGTGGGCAAAAATGAGTTGATTAATATTTTGTTGGCTGTGTATATGAAGAATGGTAAAAACAATCGGAGAATTTACTTATTCGGTAATTTAGAATGAAACAAAACAACTAGTAACTTGGAGTAGAAGTTTCACATGATTAGTCACTAACTTCTTTATTCTCTTTTCGCTTGTCTTTTTGCTTTTGTGTGCATTAGTTTTAACTAACTTTTACTTTTGTAAAAATGTTTGTGGGTATCATTGCTGTAAACCCTCACGAGACTACAACTCGTCCACTAGGGACACCTAGGGGTTTAAAGGCTTGTTGCATATGCTAAATGCAACCGTGATCCCTACGAAAGTGGCTTAGTTAATTTTATTTTCATGTTATTTTATTTTATGTTTTGCTCGAGGACTAGCAAAATGTTAGGTTTGGGGGTGTGATGAGTGGTATTTATATCACTATTTCCCACTCATTTAACCTAATATTTTGTATAGTTTCTTCAGTTTGTGAACGTTTTGATGTATTTTGTGTTATTTTGTAGATAAAATAAAGTTTGGAAAGCATTGGAGGCAATTTGGGGCAAAAACGGATAAAATGCGTCAACAGGGATATTTTGGTCTTAAGCGCGTCGCGACGTCTAAAATACGCCGAACAGTGCTAACGTGCGTCGGGTCCACAAATCAGAATCTGAGAAAAGTTTGACTTTGCTAAAATGCGCCGTGCCACGTGTCACCATCACAGCCGATCAAGCTAAATGCGCCGTGCCACGTGTCAGCATCCTACGGTGCCGACAGTCATCATCGCCACGTGTCGCCACGTCATCGCCACATCACCGCCATGTCATCAGCCACGTCAGCAAGTCACCACGGTCAATTGCCACGTGTCGTGCCACATCATCATCAGCCAATCAGGAAGTGACACGTGTCGCAATTCTATGGTGCCGACAGTCTCTTTCCCACGTGTCGCCACGTCGTCGCCACGTCATCGCCACGTCAGCATCAATAATTGAGTATCCTATCCTTATCTGACACGTGGCGGATAAGAATCTCAGCGACCAATCAGAAGCCGCCACGTGTCACAATAATTGAAGCCCAACCACTCTGCCACGTGTCACCTTATCATATTATCCAGAATCTTCAAACCAGCGAACCAGAGCGTGCCACGTCGACAAATCCGGCGTCGCGACGCTGAGGACCTGGCGTCGCGATGCTGGATCCTACCGAGGCCAATAAATTGAGCTCGAGATTTCAGAATTCATGGCACCTTCCTCTCTCTTCAATTCCTTCTAAAGAGAGAGTTTCTCTCTCTAGATTCTTTAGTTTTTTAGTTTTTTTTTTATTTTTAGTTTTTAGTTTTGTAAATAATTTTAATTACGTTTTGTAATAATAGTAATTTAATTTTTACTTTTTACTTTTTACAGTTTTTACTATTTACCATGAGGAGGTAACTTCTCCAGCTATGGTGAAAGGTAATTTTTTTACTGTTACTATTTAGATAAATCTCCCTTAAAAATAATATATTCACTATTTAAAATATTGACTTAAAAAGGATACCGCCAGATTGGTCGGTTGGTAATTCATTTTAATCTGGTTTAAACCTGACTAATAAAGGATACCGCCAGATTGGTCGGTTGGCAATTTAATTTTGGTTCCGCCTTTATGGCTGGTTGGACTTAATTTGACTTAATCAGGATACCGCCTATATGGTCGGTTGGTATTATTATCACAAGTTTATATATTATTTTATGGGAGATATCTAAATTAGTAGTAGTAAAAGTAATTCCTTTTACCTTAGCATTTTATTTTATTTTACTTTTCAAGTTTTACTTTATGTCTTTTACTTTTCAGTATTTTTACTTTATGTCTTTTACTTTTAAGTTGTTACTAGCCCTAATTATGTGTTAGTTATCTGGGGTTGTGATGAATTCTAATATCACCGGTTTATAAGGGGTTATTTTATAGTTTGGGTAATTTAAAGGTTTACTTATTAAATCTTAAGCTTAATGCTTCTGTTGTCTGATCACCAATAAGATTGATGTGGTAAATCTAAAATGAACTAGACATAGGGATTTTAGGTTTCAGCCTTAGATTTAATAACCCACGATCTTCCTTGAGGATAGATAACCCTTTAATAGATTTCCTTACAGGATAGGAATATACCTGTCGGGCGGGGGTAGCCATAATTGGAACTTAAACTTAATGAATCCAGATAATTTGGTTGACATAGACATATGGTTCAATTGAGTTAAACTGGGTATTTGCGTCTGACCATCAACAGAGGCTTTTGCATAATTTAGTGTTCCAGGTTAGTAAACTGATTTATTACACAAACATAAAATAACCACTTCATCTTTTAAATGATATTAGAATGATTCACGACCATAGATCTTTGTGTCTTTTGTTATTTTCCTTAGTATTTTCTTTTGTCTTTTTATTTATTTATTTTGTAAAACCACATTCAAACAATCATTCTCTTCTCCATTTAATTAGATATTTGTAAATAAATAGATTCAACAATTAATAACAACAGTAGGAATTAAGTCCTCGTGGGATCGATATTTTTATACTACTTGAACGATACGTGCGCTTGCGTTATATGTGTGTGTTTACGCCGGTCAGTATCAAACCTTTATATTATAAAAGTTTCAGACATAGAATGAAGTAGGAAGAATTATGAAAAAAACATTAACTATAAGATTTAAAAGAAGAATCGTCAAGGTGAGACGACAATGTAAGAAAAATATTTGGTATATCTCAGCGTTAGACTAGAACCAAAGTTCTATTATGTTTTGATTCTTGTGATCTTTGAGAAGCAGCTAGCCATAGTTTTAGTTAATTAAACCATCACGGGTTTAGGATAGCCTTAGTCTCAGTAAAGAAATCCTCAAAGTATAATATGCATAAACAGACTTTGGGTAAGGCTAAGATTTATAAGTAATGCTACCAGACATAAAGAACAAGTCGTGTGAAAGACAGAAACTGAACCGTGTTAGTAAAGTAATCAAAGGTGCAGAAAGGTAAAACAAAACAGTATAACCAATGTTACCATAGTAATGAAGAACATAGTTTTAGCATAAATGTGTATATAATCAGGCTTAGTATAGATACCTTGCCCTAGCCAATCTAGAAGAATCACCAGAGAGAGAGTTACCCTGATATAACATCAAAAATATGAGAAACATTAGTGGATAGTAAGAGTATTTGGAAATGTTAGTTATAAATCATGAAGACCAAAACCCAAGATAGTCATAAATGTGAGGACTCAGAAGAGAAAACTTATTAGAACAGAAGGTTTAGCAAAGCGGAAAACTGATAAGGTCAAATAGTTGGTTGAGATTAGGTGATAATGTTAAGATAAAGTATATTCTATAAAGTCATTTAAATAGAATAGCTGAAGAACTTGAAGTATACACATGTTAAGGGAAAATGAATGTTATGGGTGAGAACATGAAGAATTATGGGAATACTTTAAAAATGGAAAGTAGCAGAAGTTACTAAGAATATTTTAAAGTTAGTTTTGTCATAATAAGAGGTATTATACGGGTTTTGAAGTCAGAATAAAATGAAGATGACCAAGAGGACAGACTACAAAGATGGCACAATTTTGGAAATGAAAAACTCGTGAAGATAGATGGAGATAAAAGATGTTGAATATAATCAGAAATTTTAGAAATAAAGATCTGTGATACATAAGAGATAGAGGTAGTATGATGACATATACAGAGTAAGAAGTAGAGGATCATGGAGTAAGATTAATAAATTACCTTTTAGTTAGAAACTCAAGATGTTATGCAATAAGGCCCATGAACTTTGGAGCAGTATGCACAAGTATGACAAGAGATTTCCATAGAATTTAGTATTAAGATCTCAAGAAAATGGATAGCCAGAGACATGGATATCCTGACATCGGCCAGGATAAGTCTATAAGTTGAGCCCCAAGAAGGATTCGAGGATGAATCATATTTAAGGGGGGAGAATTTGTAACGAATGAGAGTTCTGACTACTACACACTGTGAGATGAGTGCCACATAATATAAATTATGATTGGAAACATATACCTTCGTGAGATGACTATCGGTAAATTCTTCGAGAATCTGATATTAGACATTGCGATGTTCCAATAAAGATAACCCAGGGTATTTGGGCTGTAACTTTCTCATATGAACTCCGATTTTTACAAATCTTATATCGTCGAAAAGATGAGATCGAGATCTACGACTTTCACGTTGAATATTTTCCCGAATTAAAAATAGAAGCTAGCAAAAACGTAGGTCAAAATTCTGGAGGAATAGTGCTTGTGGACTCATCTCGAAAAGTCTCAGAACTTCTCAAAATTTCCAAAACTTTATTCATTAATTAATTTACAAATAGATCCCTAGTATAAAAAGGATTACTATTCAATGTTTCAAGAATTTGAAAACAAGAAGAAAAAGAGAGAAATCGTGAGGAAGAGGGAAAGAGGAAGAAGAAAGTAGAGGAAAATAGGAAGGAAAAAGAAGAAATTAGAAGAAAAAATGGAAGGTTTCAACCCAATTAAGTTGAGGAAGATAAAAGAGAGCATGGAAGCCCTAGTTGAGAATGAAGAATGTGATTCAAGGTAAAAAAATAATCTTGACCCAAATTGTTATTTATTAAGTTTTGATGTTTTGATGATTATGATGTATTGATGACTTGAATGAGATGGTGAATGAGTTATTATTGAGTCAAAATATTGATGATTGTGGGAAATCCCCAATTTTTTAAACTTTGAGTATGAACTAAATTGAATATATAGAAATGATATGGGTTGATGTTGAAGATGATATTGATGATATATTTTGGGTACTTATTGTAATTATTTTCTTGTGTAGAGATATGGATTAAGTGTTGAACAAATTGAGTGTGAATGGTTGAGGTTAAGACCAGAATTTGGTCTTACGTCACGACGGAGAGAATGTTAGTGTCCTAGATATGCCACGGGATCTCTAAGCATGATTATTGTGTGAATTAATCAAGAAAGTTGCTGAATACTTACATTAATTTGGATGAGAAGTTTCAAAAATTTCTTTGTAGATAGAAGCTCCAAGCCTTCCTTTAGTGTTTCCAACACTTGGGTGAGTCTCCCTATCACCTTGATCAACTCCAAAAGTGCTAGCTTTTACAAATATTGAAGAACAAAATTTGCCATCCAAGGTAGAGAGAGTTTCAGCCATAGCAAGAAGAAGGAGAAGGAGAGAGTTTGGTTGTTGTGAATAGTAACCTTATTACAGTTCCAAAGTCAACATGTTAATTTATACTTAGGTTGTGTGTTGAATTTGGGTTGAGTGTAGTATAAGCAAAGTCAAGCCTTACTTGCCAACAAATCAAACCCAAAATCAAGCCTAACCACTTCCATCAAATGTCCAAATTTGATGTTAAGTGAAGTGGGTCCCACCACTTTTAAATTCCAAATTTAAGTCGGCTAATCCAACAAGCAACTTTGCTCTGGCCCGAATTCGTTTAATTCCGAATAAACAAATTTATCGTTGCGACATAATTAAGTCCAATTTAATTAAATAATAATGCCTAGCAAAATTATTACGAAAGTCGCTTACGAATTAATTCTAAATTAATTCGTTCGCCCGAATTAAAATCCAATTTTAATTGCGCTTTGAAATCCGATTTCATTTAATATATCCAATATATTATTTAATCGATTAATTCCAAATTAATCGTTCTCTCTCTTCTATCCGAATTTTATCCCAGATAAATTCTTGCCGCAATTAATCCTAGATTAATTTTCTCTATCTCATAATTAATCCCAGATTAATTCTGTTCGAGTCAATTGTCATCGGTGAATCTTTGGGAGGCGACCCAAGAGATCCCTGGATATGTTGGCAGTAAATTTACAAGAAATGGTTGGCTTCTAGCAAAGCACCGTGCCTACCCAATTGTCCAGAAATATTCTTTTAAGGAATACAAGATCTTTATATAGCGTAGTATACTAAGTATTGCGTATTACGATCCAGTATCGGATATCACATGCAAGGTCCGGGACTGGAGTTGTGTCTGCCCCATACGAAGCATATATCGGATCACTATCAACTAGTCTCTTTATGATCGGAAAGTCATGACCTAGTCATACTTTCCCGATGGCTATAGCACTATAGAGTACCAGTTCTGTATCCTTGTGTGATCATCATCTCCATATGACTGAAGTGATACTTCCATCTTGACATCACACCCAATGCACTACGATTCTCAGTATACCTAGAAAAGGCGTACACAGAACCTGTTAAAGCCCCGAATGACCCAAACCAAAGTATACTGATTGTCACAAGTATTAGCGATGCAAGTCTCAGGTTAAGACCATATACACCTACCCTGATTCATATTCCCATAGACACATAGTCATACTACCAATGGGATTCCGAGGGGTCTATCCAAAGCGAAGCTGTTCCCGTACTATCGGCTAACAGAACCTCCTATCACACTTGCATGAGTATCCAATGCCCAAATATATGAAAACTATGCCGTTAAGCTTCCATAACGTGCACAAGTGTAATACTAGCCTATTCCGCATTATCGATGTCCAGTCTCGATAATACTACGACTAGGAGTATATAATGATTAAACCTTACGTGGATTAATACTATCTCATATCTTATTAATCTAGTACTAATCATATGGACTTTTATCATTTATATATCCAGGTAATCCAATTACAAATGATAAAAGAGAAATTTCCTTTGTCACATAGTTAATTTTGTACAAGAACACCATGTTCTTTACAAAATAGTGATGCTATGAGCCATAATTATCGAACAATCTCCCACTTGGCCTATAGCCAATCACTCAAGTGTCCAACACCTGAACTATGTATGGGTCACTCAAACTTCTGGTGAGAAATAGCTTTCGTCAGCGGATTTGCAAGGGTATCATTTGATGTGATTTATTCGATCATCACATCGTCATGATGTATGATCTAACGAATTAGATGAAACAGTTGAAGTATATACTTGGATCGTTGATGAGACCGCGGTTCCTTAGCCTCTGCTGTAGCCGAGCTCAGCTGCTAACATAACTACTCCTAATCCAATTAGGAATTTATAGATCCAAAATGCTTCTTTTGCTACCTCAGCTGCAACAATATTCCGCTTTTATTGTTTAATCGGTAACAGTATCTTGCTTGAAAGATTTTCAGCTCACTGTTTCGTTATTCAAACTAAATATGTACACTTATTATGACTTATAGTCGTCTTTATCGGTTTGGAAACTTGCAGCGGTGAACCCAGTCACCTCAAGTTCTACTTTCTCCATATTCTCAGAAAGCATCCTTAGTTCATCCAAGATACTCAAGGATGTTCTTTACTTCAATCCAGTGACCATCACCTGGATTGGCCTGATTACGTCTACATATGCTCAAAGCATATGAGACATCAGGTCGCGTACATTTTCATAACATACGAGCTCTGGGACAGTGTCAGCAGATTTCTTGATCTATCCCAGTAGATCTTTATTCCTAGAATAAAGCCTGCTTCTCCCAGGTTTTTCATGGAGAATTTTATGAAAGCCAAGCTTTCACCGATTATAGTATGGGAATGTTATTGTCGAGAAGCAATACATCATCAACATAAGGACAATAAATGTCAGTGCGCTCCCACTAACCCTCTTATATACACAAGAATAATCTTTGTTTGGAATTAAATCATATACCATTATGATCACATCAAAACGATGGTTCCAAGAATTCAATACTTGCTTCAATCCATAAATGGATCGATTTAACTTGCAAGCCTTGTTGGTATGTTTTGGCACGACAAAACCGTCAGGATGTTGCATACAAACATCCTCCAAAAGGTTTCCGTTAAGGAAAGCGGTTTTGGAGTCCAGCTGTCATATTTCATAAAAGAAATATGCAGCAATAGCAAGCATTATCCGAATGGATTTAATCATGGCAACATGTGAAAAAGTTTTGTCGTAATCGACAATATGTCGTTGACGATACCATTTCTGTACAAGCCTAGCTGCGTACATTTGTATGTTGTCATCCATGTCTGTCTTCCTTGAAGACCATTTGCAACCAATAGGTTTAACGCCTTCTGGTGCATCAACCAGTATCCAAACATGGTTCGTATACACGGACTTCATGGCACTTTGCCATAAAAGGAGTCGATACCTTGTATCACTTCCTCATACGTAGTCGGTCCATCTTCCTCAATAAGATTAATATCTACATGAGGTGAGATCAGAAATCCATACCTCCCAGGTTGTTTTCTCACTCTCTCTAACATACGCGATTCTTGTATATTCGAAAATTGTGGTACAGTTTCATCCATGATGAACTGTTCATGTTTCGTAAGGGATCGGTGCCTGGAATAGTATCACTCCGATTTTCATCGAGTTCTACTTTCCTCCCACTTACCACTACATTTAGGAATTCCTTTTCGAGGAAAATCACATGGAGAGCAACAAATACATTGTTCTCTTGTGAGTTGTATAAGTACTATACTTTGGTTTCCCTAGGATAACCTACAAATAAGCACTTATCCGATTTAGGTTCTAGTTTTGTATCAACTAAACATGTAGAGTATGCCCAACATTCCCGAATCTTCAGGAATGAGAAACCCGATTTCTTTCTTGTTCATATCTAACATGAAGCCTGTCTAACATATTTTTCATGGAACCTTATTCAAAATAAGTATTGCACTGTTTAATGCGTATCCTCAGAAGGAAATTGGAAGCTTAGAGCGACTCATCATTAACCTTACCATGTCCAACTAAGTTCGGTTTCTCCGTTCGGTCACACCGTCCAACTGAGGTGTTCCGAGAGGAGTCCACTGTGAAAGAATACCATATTCTTTCAAGTAATCTTGAAACTCATATGTTTAAGTATTATCCACCATGGTCCAACCGTATTGTTTCAATACTTTTATCGGTTTGTTTTCCTACTTCGTGTCGAAACTCTTTCAATTTCTCAAAAGTTTCCGACTTGTGTTTCATAAGATAAATATAACCATAACATGATTCCACATCCATAAAGGTTACGAAGTATTCATATCCAGCTCTAGCCTAGCTAGATATGGGCCCACTTACGTCACTATGAATGAGGGCTAACATATCGGTGGCACTTGCACATTTACCATGTAAAATGTATTTTAGGCACTTTGTCTAATAAATGAGATTCGTAGATATAAGATCAAATCTGTCCTGGTATCCACTCTTCGAAAGTGTGGATATACGAGTCGTGTTAATGTGTCACATACAATAATGCCACAAATAAGTCTCACTTGGTTTATTCAATTTGAGCTTTTTGTTTGTCATTTTATATGTTTGAGATTCATTTATATTCTAAATATAAATACGGTTATTCACATCTAATGTGTATATCTCAATATCATCTTTATAAACAAAACACCCAGTGTTCTGGAATACAAAGGTATACCCGCAACAGGTTGTACTAGATATAGAGATAATGTTTCTAGTCAAACTAGGTACATTATAACAGTCTTCTAATTTAAGTACATGCCCTAAGGGCAGTTCCAAAACTTAGGTTTCTACGGCCAAAACAGCGACTCTCGTCCCATTTCCGACTCGCAGGTCGATCTCATCTGAAGCCAGTCTCCTGCTAATCAGCAGATTCTACACATCAGTACATATATTTATGTACCACATCCAGTATCAAAATCCAATTCTTAAAACTAGTAGTGGACATGTTTATAACAAACATACCTGAAGCCGGAGCCTTGCCCTACCTTCACTTCCTTCATGTCTGCCTTGTCCATACGGCAGTCACGCTTCCAGTGACCCTGTTTGCCACAGTTTAGGCAGACATCTTGGGATATGTCATTTGTCTTCCCAGAAGACTGTGACGATTTTGCCTTGCCTTTTTCTTCACACCCCCAGAAGCCTTCGGCCAAGCCTTGGCTTTCTGGGATGTCGAAGTAAAATGCGCCTTGCGCTTCTTGCCTTTTTAGAAGCTCTGGCTCTTCCTCCTGAGTATAGCCATTAACTCTCCAAGAGTTTTCTCTTTGTCCATCATGTTGAAGTTCATGACGAAACCGCCTCAGTATTCGGGTAGAGACTGTAAGATCAAATCTATGGAAGTCTCGGCCTCGTAGGTAATGCCAGCTAACCTAGCTGTTCGATGTCAGCAATCATCTGCGACACCTAGTGCTCGACAAATGTACCCTCTGACATGCGTGAGTGAAAGAGCTTCTTTTGCAATTCATACTTCTAAGATCTAAGGTTAGATCTATGAAGATCCTTTAATTTCAACATCATGGTATACAGATCTAATCCTTAGTTCTGACGACGAAATTAAAGAGTCATTGCAGCAAGCATAACGGATTGAACACTAAAGTTATCATCACGATGAGTCTTCCAAAGCTCATGCTCTACTATTTGCTCAACTCCGGGCTCAGGCCCGAGAGGTTTCTCTATCAAATAGAGTAACTTCTCAGCTCTCAGGACTATCCTGAGATTCTTTTCCCAATCTAGAAAATTAAAGCCGTTAAAGACATTTTCACCCAGGATTAAGTCATTTGACGCTAATCTTTCAGGTCATCTTGATTGCTATAGTCCAACTATCCAATCAACGATTTCAGGTACAATCAAATGTAATGATTACTATAGTCTAACTATATAACCAACTATAAATGATTGGTTAAATTCAAATGTATTGATTACTATAGTCCAACTATATAACCAACTACAAATGAAGTAGTTTGAATATAGTCCAACTGTTCAATTAAAACAACAATTGAATATTAGTCCAACTAATATATATAAATTTAATGACGAAAAATAAAGAGCGCGTATTAGCCAGTATTAAACGAATATTACAAATTTAATACTAACCTCCCACTATTTTTCGGCGAGCCTCTAACCCTCTGTGGAGTACTCGGGAAACTTAGTTTCCTAGTGGGCTAGGATCCCGTTAAATAACACACAACCTTGACTTTGGCCAATAAGATGTATGAAACTTAACTAGGTAGATCTCTAAGATCAATTGGATCTCATCCAATTCCTAGATCCAGTAGGTGGACCTCCAAGTCCGAAACATATATCCAATATATGTAAATATATCCAATATATTTCCTAACATGTTTCCTCTGAATCAACTAAGCCTTGGCTTTGGCTCAACAAACTTAATGATTCCAGTTATGTGTGACCCATTGACAGTGGGAAAGCTTCGTAATCAAAGTCGATGAACTAGAAGTGACCTTGACTTTGGCCAACAAGTCACAACCACCCAAGACATACGATATGGAACAAAGCTTACGCGGTTCAAACACATCCGCGATGGACAAAGGTCTTGACTTTGGCCAACAAACCAATGTCAATCTTGGATCTTGAGAGAGAACCATTCAATAGAAGGAAAAACTCTTAATATTGAATGAGGGTTTTTCGCGTAAATTGGAAACCAATTTATTATCTTTAATTAGGTCTCATCATACACCCTTAAACATGCATTCTAAAAGCATAATAAGGCGCGATAAAATTTAATAATGATATGCGGATGGATATATAACAAATTTTCCTAGAACAAATCTCTCCATTTCCTTTCTCCCGCTAGCACTATTCTTACTTCTACCCAATTACATAACACTAAAAGAAACCTCATTTACATCGAGGGGAATTGGTGAGAAGAGAAATACAAAGAGAAAAGAGATAATAGGCTGGACACGCAGGTCCAATTTAATAAATTCTAAATTTATTACAACAATTTCCAAAATTTCCCCCACTCTTCTAATATCCATCCGATATACATTATTCATACAATACATCCAAGTATTCACACAAAACATGATATTCAATCAATCTAATCCAATTAATTAATCTTTGAATTAATGACCATCCAATGTTCAAACAATGATTTGATTTGTGCGAGTCCAACTCGTTTAAGAATAAATACTCAAAGTACGTATTCTTGAATTATATCGAACTACAATTTCAAATCCAATTTAAATTGTATCCAATATTAATTCATGTTTAATTCCAAATTAAACAATTACACTTTCAATAGTGCCTTTAAGGAATTGGATTCCAAATCCAATCCAATTGGGTCTCAAAGGCCCAATTAGCATCCAATACTATTAAATTAAAGTCCAATGGGCTTTCAATTGATTCTTTAGGCATGGGCTTTGGCCATTATGGATCAAACCCAAAATGTCAAGGCCCAAGTTAGGAATCACCTTATGCCATAAAATCAATTTAGGCCCATTAAGCCCAATAAAATTATTAAAGGCCCAATGTCATATTTTTGGACTTTATGGAAATGGTTTAGGCCCAAATATGATCCAAGACCAAAATTTGGCACAACCAAGCCCATTAGCCCAAATACAACAAATTAGATTAATATATCATTCCAAATTACATATTACATATTAATCCATTTCAAGTGTAATTAACACAATTAATTAATTTATCATGCTTAACATCTAATTTATGTCCAACACAAATTAATCAAAATCAATCTTTCCAACATGCTTCATATCTCACGGCAATGGCAATAAAATAATATCCAATTTGATTTCAATCCAATTAAATAAACATTCAACATCCAAGATTCATTTCATGCCAATTAACATATCCAATTGTTAAAATTCAAAAAAATCACCATGAGTTACATCTGGGGTACCATTCGGCCAAGCTAACAAATTTGGGAAATTTTGATCCAATCAATTTTTCACAATCCAATGATACACAACTCCAAGTCATCATCATCCAAGCATAACCAAACATCCAATTTTTCATTTTCATGCTCCAAGCAAAAATGCCCAAATTAAAGTCATGAACCCAAGAATCAAATCAAGCTTAGATCTCTCTCTGATACCATTGTTAGTGTCCTAGACATGCCACATGATCTCTAAGCGTGATTATTGTGTGAATTAATCAAGAAAGTTATGGAATACTTACATTGATTTGGATGAGAAGTTTCAAAAATTTCTTTGTAGATGGAAGCTCCAAGCCTTCTTTTAGTGTTTCCAACACTTGGGTGAGTCTCCATATCACCCTGATCAACTCCAAAAGTGCTAGCTTTTACAAATTTTGAAAAACAAAATTTTCCCGCCAAGGTAGACAGAGTTTCAGCCATAGCAAAAAGAATGAGAAGGAGAGAGTTTGATTGCTGTGAATAGTAACCTTATTACACTTCCAAAGTCAACAAGATAATTTATACTTAGGTTGTGTGTTGAATTTGGGTTGAGTGTAGTATAAGCAAAGTCAAGCCTTACTTGCCAACAAATCAAACCCAAAATCAAGCCTAACCACTTCCATCAAATGTCCAAATTTGATGTTAAGTGAAGTGGGTCCCACCACTTTTAAATTCCAAATTTAAGTCGGCTAATCCAACACGCAACTTCACTCGGGCCCGGGTTCGTTTAATTCCGAATAAACGAATTTGTCGTTGCGACATAATTAAATCCAATTTAATTAAATAATAATGCCTAGCAAAATTATTACGAAAGTCGCTTACGAATTAATTCTAAATTAATTCGTTCGCCCGAATTAAAATCCAATTTTAATTCCGCTTTGAAATCTGATTTCATTTTATATATCCAATATATTATTTAATCGATTAATTCCAAATTAATCATTCTCTCTCTTCTATCTGAATTTTATCCCAGATAAATTCTTGCAGCAATTAATCCTAGATTAATTTTCTCTCTCTCATAATTAATCCCAGATTAATTCTGTTCGAGTCAATTGTCATCGGTGAATCTTTGGGAGGTGACCCAAGAGATCCCTGGATATGTTGGCAGTAAATTTACAAGACATGGTTGGCTTCTAGCAAAACACCGTGCCTACCCAATTCTCCAGAAATATTCTTTTATGGAATACAAGATCTTTATCAAGCGTAATATACTAAGTATTGTGTATTACGATCCAGTATCGGATATCACATGCTAGGCCTGGGACTGGAGTTGTGTCTGCCCCATACGAAGTATATATCGGATCACTAGCAACTAGTCTCTTTATGATCGGAAAGTCATGACCTAGTCATACTTTCCCGATGGCTATAGCACTATAGAGTACCAGTTCTGTATCCCTGCGTGATCATCATCTCCATATGACTGAAGTGATACTTCCATCTTGACATCACACCCAATACACTACGATTCTCAGTATACCCAGAAGAGGCGTACACAGAACCTGTTAAAGCCCCGGACGACCAAAACCAAAGTATATTGATTGTCGCAAGTATTAGCGATGCAAGTCTCAGGTTAAGACCATATACACCTACCCTGATTCGGATTCCCATAGACACATAGTCATACTACAAATGAGATTCCGAGGGGTCTATCCAGAGCGAAGCTATTCCCGTACCATCGGCTAACAGAACCTCCTATCACACTTGCATGAGTATCCAATGCCCAAATATATGAAAACTATGTCGTTAAGCTTCCATAACGTGCATAAGTGTAATACTAGCCTATTCCGCATTATCGATGTCCAGTCTCGATAATACTACGACTAGGAATATATAATGATTAAACCTTACGTGGATTAAAACTATCTCATATATGATTAATCTGGTACTAATCATATGGACTTTTATCATATATATATCCAGGTAATCCAATTATAAATGATAAAAGAGAAATTTCCTTTGTCACATAGTTAATTTTGTACAAGAACACCATGTTCTTTACAAAATAGTGATGCTATGAGTCATAATTATCCAACAATCTCCCACTTGGCCTATAGCCAATCACTCAAGTGTCCCATTTGGCCTATAGCCAAAGGTCTGTGCGTCGTGACGCGCAAGACAAAAGTTTGAGCATGCTTCTGGACGATGCATGTCGCTACGCACAATGCCTGCGTTGCGACGCGTAGCCAAAGAATTTCCCAAAAATCAGTTTTTAAAGTCCATCTTCACCCTAGCATATTAGAGACCACCAATAGGGTCTCGTATCAGTTCGCATACATACATTACATCTTATCATGAGCATGTTATATCAAGCGATGATATCACGTATTTGAATTGAGAATTTTAGCCTAATTCCGAAAATTATCTCGTGGTTTTTAGTCTAATCAAGTTATCACTTATAGACCATTGTAGGAGTTGTAATTTTCCTTCAATGAAGCAGTATAGCTCCAGCAAGATTCCTATTAGTGAGTGGACATTTTCTTTAAAATTTGATTTCTTTTACTATGTTGCTATTCAAATCAGACTTATTTTTCGCTTTTAGGGCGATAGACAGTTTTATTATCAGTTATATTTTACTTAGTATGTTTTGAGAAAAGAAATTTTGTTAAGACATATGATTTATGTTTTTCGAGGCATGGGGGAAAAACCCACCACAGTATGCAACTTGTACAGACATGGAATTGACGGACAGCACATATGCACATGTAGAGAACTGGGGGGACGACGATATGTAATGCCCACAGATCCTAGTTCAGGACTAGGGATGACAGATGCCCCTAGATCTTAGTTTCAGAGCTTAGAGGGTAGCATAGATCCGCACCCTCAATTCTAGTTCATTGGCTTAGGGATGGCAATATGTAACGCCCCAAGACCACTAGTTTCAAGGACATAAGTGGCATACTTTGGGAGACGGCGATACGTAACGCCCCATAGTCATGGTTTTGCATTCCTGGCTCTAGTTAGGCGTATGGGGAACGACGATACGTAACGCCCCATACGTCAAATTTTTCAGATACAGACCAGTTTTCAGATATCAGATTTTCAGAAAAGAGTTTCAGATATCATATTTTCAGAAATAGTTTACAAAAAGAATATTTCAGAAAAACAAGCTTTATAAAAGAGATTTCAGACGAAGTTTTCAGAAAAGAGTTTTCATATAAAGTTATTTCTGGAACTTTGGTTTTAGAACCTAATGTTTTGATATCAGTATTTAGTTTTTCGTCCACTCACTTAGATCGTACAACGATCTAACCCCCCACCCTCAATTTTCCGATATTGCAGGTATTCTCAGAGGATAAGCTCGGGGGGACGGATACTGATGCAGTCACTAGGGTATGGAGTCCATCAGTTCAAGTCAGAAAGAATATGAGTCCAGTCAGAGTCAAATATAAGTCGTGTATTAGTTTCTGATTATGTGATAGTCTTTGTACAAACATATGTTTTCATGTATACAGTTATTGAAGTTGAGTTTGCATATTCGATTATTAAGTTCGGGCCATAGTCCTATACATAAGGAATATAATTAGAGGAAAGAGTATTAGTAAATTGTTTTTGGTTGAAGAGTCAGAGGCTCAAGGGAATGGTACGACATGTTCCTTGCCGATAACATCTCCCGGATTGGGAATATTACAAAAGGCCTATTACAAAAGTGCTTACCTCCATCACTTATAATGGCCTGAAGGATTCCAAAACGATTTAAAATATTTTCTTTTAAAAATTTAATCATAGTTTTGTGATCATTGTTTCAACAAGGAATCGCCTCAACCCATTTTGGGACATAATCAACTGCAACTAAAATATATAAAAATCCAAATGATGGTGGAAATAGACCCATGAAATCTATCCCCTAACAATCAAAGATTTCAATTATAAGGATGGGATTTAAAGGCATCATGTTTCTTTTTGAAATGGATCCCCACTTTTGATAATTTTCACTAGTTTTACAAAAAAACATGAGTATCTTTAAAAATGGTGGGCCGATAAAATCCACACTGCAAGATTTTTGTAGCAGTTTTATTAGATGAAAAATGACCTCCACGTGCTTCTGAATGACAAAACTGAATAACACCACTTATTTCATTGTCTGGTATGCATCGTCAGAAAATTTGATCACGACAACACTTGAACAGATATGGATCGTCCCAATAGGTCAAAAATTTCTTCTTGTCTTGATGGCTCCAATCTGGAGGTATTTTTCCTGTTGCAAGAAAATTTACAATATTAGCATACCAAAACATTGTATTTACTGAAAATAAAAATTCATCAGGAAAATATTGATTGATAAGAGTTGTATCAATTGATGACTCATTTGTGAGTCTCGATAAATGATCTGCATCCACATTCTCTACTCATTTTTTGTCCTTGATTGTGAGATTGAATTCTTGAAGCAACAAAATCCACCGTAGTAATCGTGACTTTGCATCCTGTTTATACATCAAATATCTAACATCAGCATGATCATAATAAACAACGGTTGAAGAACTAATTAAATATGATCGAAATTTATCCAATGCAAATATTACAGCAAGTAGTTATTTTTCTGTGGTAGTGTAATTCATTTGTGCACTATTTAAAGTTCTACTTGCGTAATATATTACATGCGGCTTACCTTTCTTTCTCTATCTTAGCACTGCACCAACTACATAATCACTGGCATCACACATTAGCTCAAAAGATAAAGACCAATCAGAGGATTGCATGATAGGAGTAGAAGTCAAAAGACTGATAATCTTTTCGAATGATTTTTGACATTTTTTGTCCATTCAAATGTTGCATTTTTGAATAGGAGGTTACACAAAGGTCTGGATATGGTACTTAAGTTTTTGATGAACCTCCTATAAAATTCTGCATGTCCTAAGACAAAACAGATTTCCTGACTGTTTTTGGTGATGGCACTTTAGAGATTACCTCTATTTTTACCTCATCAACCTCAATACCTTTAGATGACACAACGTGTCCCAAAACAATTCACGAATTAGTTATGAAATGATATTTTTTCTAGTTTAACACAAATCCTTTTTCTTCACATCTTTTCAAAATATTTTCCAAATTATTCAAGCAATTATCAAATGAATTCCCAAAAAAAATTATATCATCCATAAAGACCTCTAAACAGTGTTCAACCATGTCACTAAATATGCTTAACATGCATCGTTGGAATGTTGCTGGTGCATTACAAAGTCCAAAGGGACATGTGAATGTGGTCTTTTCCCGATCTTATAAAGTAATGAGAATTTGATAATAACTTGAGTAACTGATGAGCGGAAAATATATCAATATTTACCGCCCCTTTTACTTAATATTTTGTTTAGTTTCTCGGGTTTGATGAACGTTTTGATGTGTTTTAGTTTATTTTGCAGATAAAATAATATTGTGACACAATGAAATCATTTAGGACGAAATGTGGGTCAAATAAGGGCAAAAATTGGACTTGACATATTAATTTTGGAGATTGGAAACTTGAAAGGACGTTTCAACGAAGTGTAGTTTTGGAAATTCCAGTTTTGCGCATATGTCGCATTTTAGGCATAACCTTTTACTCCGATATCGGATTGAGCTGATTCAAGTTCCAGATTGAAGAAGACTCAAAGATCTACAACTGTGAAAGATAAAAGAATTTCTAATTCGGAAGATTTCATGCCCGAAATTGATGAACCATCCAGAAGTGTGTTGTGTGTAATTATTAAAGTCATTTCAATCATTTCAAAGCAAAAAATAAATTAATAAATAAATAATAAAAATTATCAAATCACCACCAAACATGATAAGTAATTGGTGGAGCAATTAGTGGTGCAATTAATAATGGATTTGGTGGATGATTTGATGGAGGCAAAATTTTGCCTATAAATACCAAGCCATTTCATTTGTAAATTCATACTTTTTTCTAAGGAATTCCTTAAGAATACTAAGAAGATTGTATCTTGTTTGTTTATTTACAGCTTTCAGTAATTAATTTCCGCTTTCGCACTTTCTTTTCTTTACTTTTTCAGTTTTTACTTTCCATAATTTACTTTTACGCACAATACTTTTCTTTCTTTAATTTTCAGTTTTTACTTTTCAGTAATGAGGAGGTAACTCCCATTTGCTGGGGTAAAAGGTAAAACTTTTATTACTAATATTTAGATTAATCTCCCTTAATTATAATATATAAACTAGTTAAAACCTGACTTAACGAGGATACCGCCATATTGGTCGGTTGGTAATTATTTAAATTGGTTTTAACCTGACTAAACTGGATACCGCCTGATTGGTCGGTTGGTAATTAATTATTAATTTGACTTAATATGGATACCGCCTATATGGCTGGTTGGTAATTATCATGCAAAGTTAATATATTATATTAAGGGAAATATCTAAAATAGAAGTAATAAAAGTGGATCCTTTTACCTCAGTATTTTCTTTTATTGTACTTTTACTTTATTTACTTTTCAGCAATTTACTTTCAGCATTTACTTTTCAGCAATTTACTTTTCAGCAATTTCTTTCAGCATTTACTTTTCAGTAATTTACTTTCAGCATTTACTTTTCAGTATTTAATTTTAGCATTTACTTTCCGTCATTTACTTTTCAGCAATTTATTTTTCAGCATTTTACTTTATGTCTTTTATTTTATTTAAGTTTTTACTAGCCCTAGTTATGTGTCGTAACTAAGTTAGTTATCTGGGGTTGTGATGAATTCTAATATCACCGGTTTATAAGGGGTTATTTTATAGTTTGAGTAATTTAAAGGTTTACTCATTAAGTCGTAAGCTTAATGCGTCTTGTTAATTGGCCACTAATAAGATTGATCTGGTAAATCTAAAATAAACTTGATAAAGGAATTTTAGGTTTCAGCCTTAGACTTAATAGCCCACGATCTTCCTTGAGGATAGATAACCCTTTAATAGATTTCCTTACAGGATAGACATATACCTGTCGGGCGGGGGTAGACAAAATTGGAACTTAAACTTAATGAATCCAGGTAATTTGGTTGACATAGACATATGGTTCAATTGAGTTATTGATGAGTGGTAAATCTATCACTATTTCCCACTCATTTAACCTTATATTTTGTATAGTTTCTTGAGTATTATGAATATTTGATGTGTTTTGTGTTATTTTGTAGATAAATAAAGTTTCAGGACATTCTGGAGGTGATTTGGGCCAAAACAGTGAAAATTGGAAGAAAAAGGCATTTTGGTAAATTCTCGCGTCGCGACGCCTAACATGCGCCGAACAGTGCTAACGTGCGCCGAGTCCACAAGTCAGAATCTGAGAAAAGTTTGACTTTACTAACGTGCGCCGTGCCACGTGTCACCATCATAGCCGATCTGCTAACATGCGCCGTGCCACGTGTCATCATCCTACGGTGCCGACAGTCGCCATCGCCACGTGTCGCCACGTGTCACTCCACGTCATTGCCACGTCATTATCTACATCATCAGGTTGACCGAGTCAAACTGCCACGTCATCATCAACCAATCACAGCGTGCCACGTGTCGCAATTCTATGGTACTGACAGTCACTTTGTCACGTGTCAACACGTCATCGCCACGTCACTGCCACGTCAGCATCAATAATTGAGTCTCTAATCCTTATCTGACACGTGGCGGATAAGAATCTCATCGACCAATCAGAAGCCGCCATGTGTCACAATAATTGAAGCCCAACCACTCTGCCACGTGTCACCTTATCATCTTATCCAGAATCTGCAAACAGACGAACCAGAGCGTGCCACGTCGACAGAAGCTGGCGAGCGACGCCAAAGAGCTCAGCGTCGCGACTCCCAGAGCCTATCCGCGCCTATAAATTGAGCTCGAGATTTCAGTTTTAGATGCACCACTCTCTCTCATCTCTTTGATGTAAAGAGAGAGTTTCTCTCTCTAGTTTCTTTTAGTTTTTAATTTTTTTTAGTTTTTAGTTTTGTAAATAATTTTAATTACGTTTTGTTAATATAGTAATTTACTTTTTTTTTTTTACTTTTTACAGTTTTTACTATTCACCATGAGGAAGTAACTTCCCCAGCTAGGGTGAAAGGTAATTCTTTTACTGTTACTATTTAGATTAATCTCCTTTAAAAATAATATATTCACTATTTAAAATATTGACTTAAAAAGGATACCGCCAGATTGGTCGGTTGGTAATTCATTTTAATCTGGTTTAAACCTGATTAATAAAGGATACCGCCAGATTGGTCGGTTGGTAATATTATCACAAGTTTATATATTATTTTATGGGAGATATCTAAAATAGTAAATAGTAAAAGTAATTCCTTTTACCTTAACATTTTATTTTATTTTATTTTACTTTTCAGCTTTTACTTTATGTCTTTTACTTTTAAGTTCTTACTAGCCCTAGTTATATGTTAGTTATCTGGGGTTGTGATGAATTCTAATATCACCGGTTTATAAGGGGTTATTTTATAGTTTGGGTAATTTAAAGGTTTACTTATTAAGTCTTAAGCTTAATGCTTCTTCTTATCTAATCACCAATAAGATTGATGTGGTAAATCTAAAATAACTTGACAAATGAATTTTAGGTTTCAGCCTTAGACTTAATAGCCCACGATCTTCCTTGAGGATAAATAACCCTTTAATAGATTTCCTTACAGGATAGACATATACCTGTCGGGCGGGGGTAGCCATAATTGGAACTTAAACTTAATAAATCCAGATAATTTGGTTGACATAGACATATGGTTCAATTGGGTTAAACTGGGTATTTGCGTCTGACCATCGACATAGGCTTTTGCATAATTTAGTGTTCCAGGTTAGTAAACTGATTTATTACACAAACATAAAATAATCACTTCATCTTTTAAAAGATATTAGAATGATTCACAACCCTAGATCTTTGTGTCTTTTGTTATTTTCCTTAGTATTTTCTTTTTTCTTTTTATTTATTTATTTATTTTGCAAAACTACAATCAACCAAATCAATCAAGCAATCATTCTCTTATCCCTCAATTAGATATCTGTAAATAAATAGATTCAATAATTAATAACAATAGTAGGAATTAAGTCCTCGTGGGATCGATATTTTTATACTACTTGAACGATACGTGCGCTTGCGTTATATGCGTGTATTTACGCCGGTCAATTGCAGACTCCCATAGACACATAGTCATACTACCAATGGGATTCCGCAGGGGTCTATCCAGAGCGAAGCTGTTTCCCGTACCATCTGTAAAACACAACCTCCTATTACACTTGCATGAGTATCCCATACCCAAATATATGAGAACTATGATGTTGTGCCCTCACAACGTGCACAAGTGTAATACTAGTTTTTTACGTATTTATGGATGTCCAATCTCGATAATAGTCTGACTAGGGATATTTAATGATTTATCCTACGTGGATTGATACTGTCTCATATCATTCTCCGTCCAGGAACAAATCATAGGGACCTCTCATCATATTAAACTATTATGATTACATCAAAACAACAATTCCAAGAACCTAATGCTTGCTTCAATCCAAACATGGATCGAATAACCTGCAAACCTAGTTTGCTTGTTATAGTACGACAAAACCGACAGGATGTTGTAAACATCCTCCAAAAGGTTTCCGTTAAGGAAAGCGGTTTTGGCATTCAGCTGCCACATTTCATAAATGAAACATGCAGCATCAGCAAGCATTGTCGAAATGGATTTACCGTGGCAACAGGTAAAATGTTTCGTCGCAATCAACACAATGTTGATAACTCTACCTTTTGCTACAAGCCTAGCTTAGTACGATGGTATGTTGCCTTCCATGTATGTCTTCCTTGAAGACTTATTTAGTACCAATAGGCATAATGCCTTGCGGTACGTCAACTAGTATCCAAACATAGTTGATATATATGGAATCCATATCGGACTTTATGGAACTTTTCCATAATTGGGAGTCGATACCTTGTATCACTTCTTATACGTAGTCAGTTGGTATTCCTCAAAAGATAGACATCTTTATGAGGTGAGATCAGAAACCCATACCCCAGGTTGTTATCTGATTCTCTCCGACCTACGCGGTTCTTATGTATTCGAAGATTAATAGTATAGTTTCATCCTTGATGAACTATTTGTGTTCCATTAAGGATTCGACGGCTGGAATAGTATTACTCCGATTTTCATCGAGTTTTACTATCCTCCCACTTACCACTGCATATCAGTATTCCTCTTAGGAAAACCGCATGGCGAGCAACAATCTAATTGTTCTCTGGTGAGATGTATAAGTATAATACTTATGGTATCCCTAGGATAACCTATAATTGGCATTTATCCAATTTGGGTTTTAGTTTGGTATCATCCAAATATATTCCTAGCATACCCAAATATTCAGGAATTTGAAAACCCAGTTTCTTTCCTATTGATGAGCCTGAAAGATATGGTTTTCATATTGATGAGGAACATGATCAGGTCATTGATAATGATGATCCCACCAGTTATGACGAAGCAATACGTGACATTGATTCAGTCAAGTGGCTTGAGGCCATGAAATATGAAATAGACTCTATGTATCAGAATCAAGTCTGGGACTTGGTAGATGCACCTGAAGGGATAAAACCCATAGGCAGTAAGTGGATTTACAAGCGTAAAAATGATGCAGAAGGCAACATCCAAACCTATAAGGCTAGGTTGGTGGCGAAAGGTTATAGAAAAATCCAAGGAATTGACTATGACGAAACCTTCTCGTCTGTTGCAATGATAAAGTCCATTCAAATTTTACTGGCACTAGCTGCACACTTTGATTATGAGATTTGGCATATGGATGTCAAAACAGCTTTCCTTAATGGGAACCTCGTTGAGGAAGTCTATATGACACAACCTGATGGGTTTGCATCTAAAGATGATCATAATAAAGTATGCAAGCTTAAACGATCCATTTATGGACTCAAGCAAGCCTCCAGAAGTTGGAATATACGATTTGATGAGACAATCAAAGAATTTGACTTCATAAAAAATGTAGACGAGCCTTGTGTTTACAGGAAAATTAGTGGGAGTGCTGTTGTATTTCTTATATTATATGTCGATGACATATTAATCATCGGGAATGATATTCCCATGATGCAAGCCACCAAACAATGGTTATCTCAGAATTTCTCCATGAAAGATTTGGGAGAAACAGCCTATATCATCGACATTAAGATCTACCATAATAGATCTAAGAGGTTGTTAGGACTTTCTCAATCTACGTACATAGATAAAGTTTTGAAAAGATTCAAAATGGAAGATTCCAAAAGAGGTAATTTACCTACCTGTCATGGAATCAAATTATCTAAGGAGCAATGTCCACATACTCATTCAGATAGAGAGCGTATGAGTAGGATCCCTTATGCTTTAGCAATAGGATCGATCATGTATGCCATGCTATGTACAAGACCTGATGTCTCTTATGCTCTTAGCATAACGAGCATGTATCAGGCAAATCCTGGTGAGCAACACTGGGCAGCTGTCAAAACAATCCACAAGTATATGAGAAGAACTAAGGATGTGTTTTTGACATACAGAGATTGTTCTGAGATGAAAGTTATTGGTTACTGTGATGCGAGCTTTCAGATCGATAAGGATGACAACAGATCACAAACATGACATTTGTTTACTTTAAATGGCGGTATTGTAAGTTGGAAAAGCTCAAAGCAGTCAACTATAGCGAACTCCACCACTGAAGCTGAGTATATTGCAGCATCTGAGGCAACTAAAGAAGCAGTCTGGATAAAGAAGTTCATCACGGAGCTGGAAGTGCTTCCCGCGATAAATAATGGCGTCACGATGTACTGTGACAACACGGGCGCCATTGCTCAATCAAAGGAACCAAGGTCCCACCAGAAATCCAAGCATGTACTCAGGCGATTTCATCTCATCAAGGAGATTGTTGAGAGAAAAGAAGTTATTATAGAGAAAATACCCACAGAAGATAATCTTGCAGATTCTCTTACTAATGGGCTGACTCAAAAAAAACATGATAGGCACACCCGAGAGTATGGTGTCCAGATTCATACTAGTTGGCTATAGTGCAAGTGGGAGATTGTTAGGGATGTGCCCTATACCCAACATGTGGATGGGCTATATGTACATGTATTTGTAATATTTTCATTAATTAATAAAATGGCAATCCTTATTATACCTATCTTACATAACTTATATGAATCATCAATACTGTAATAAAGCCCTTGGAGTAATAAGAAGATGGCTTCCACGCCTTATGAGAATCATTACTCTTAAATATTCCTAGTCATAGTTTTGTGAATAATCTGGGCATTCACAAAGCGAAGAGACTAGCATGATGATATGATCCACCCTTAAGTGGGGTAGCTGATCTCATAGGCTACTGTGGAGATCTGTCCGCTTGGTGTATCACATGGATGCATGAGTTGCTCGTGTCCATCGAATTGACCGATGAAAGTTTTCATATGGAGTGTTTATCCCATGTGTCTGTGAGAACTTTCGTGTATCGATTATATGACTAGTCCTTTGACTT
>SKCR01015570.1:0-114140 GCA_019454045.1 Zanthoxylum bungeanum
TTGTGAGCTTTTGGAAATCAATAAATTATGGGTCTGTAGCCTCCCAAAATGTGAAATTGGGGACAGAGGTTTTGAGTAAGGCTGACTTACACGGGACGTGACCGTGGTAAGTGCCGCACGAGCCCTTTTCCGTTAAGGAAAAAGTTGGCCCGTGACAAGCCGCATGATTTAATGGACCACACACATAGCTGTGTATTAGCTCCAATAAATCTACAGCAAAGTGTCCAACACCAAGAAATGGGGCCTTTGTCATATTCTCTTGGATACATGACTCACACATTGGCTAAGGATTTAAGGTAAAATTTTCAATCAAACCTTACTTTACCAATTTGGATAGACGTCTAAGGTCATTCACTTCATGTGACACGTAGTTTGGTCCTGAACCATTTCTTATCCTCACACTAATGGCGATCTCAGATTAAGACATGTTCTAGGTGTAGACATGTCAATGTGCACTACTGAGCTTCATATGTACACCCTCACAATATTGAAGATATTGGGTGACTATGTTAACTCATCACACTACATCTCATATTTTACTGGAGCGACTTAAGTTTCGAGCACTTATACATTCACACTAATGACGATCTTGGATATAAGTAGTAAGAACTCATTCATCTTCGTATTGACAAGACGGACCATCCAATAATGCTCCAACATTACTAATACTATTACTTAAGATAAATGAATCACCTAATCATGAGAGATTTATGATAATCAAGTCATTAACATAATCAGGTCAAAATTGTAATTTAAAACATACAATACTTATCTAATATGACTTATGTATAACCAAATTAAAATACAGAGACATATATTCAAATACATGTCAAACATGCAACATGTGTTGTGTGGTTAAGCCTTGCTATTGATACCATTCTATTGGGGCAGTTGTGGAACCTCTAGGGTCGGATCGGTGCCCCGCGCAGCGGAAGTGGTTTTAACCCAAAGATATCAGGGATAAATGTGTTTTAAAATATTTTAAAACATTTTAATGAAAACTACATTCCGATATGAGTTCGTAGGAAAAAAATGTTGGGGCAATTGTGGAACCGCTAGGGTCGGATCGGTATCCCGCGCAGCGGAAGTGGGTCTAACCCATGTATATCAATATTTTAATAAAATACTATAATTCATTACTACTGTATAGGAAAAAATCGGGGCAGAATCGAAGTCCGAAAGCTCAAGAACGAGATAAAACAAAATCAACACGCTATAGTGCGCTCACACACTGTACGCGCTATAATGCACGCGTGCACTGTAGCGCCCAATACTTTTTATTATTATTTCAAATTGGCTTTCCTTCAGCTCTATTTCCAGAGAGTTGAAGGAATTAGGGTGTTTTACCTAAATTACTTCCAACTCTTCCTAAATACTTCAAAAACATACAAAATTAATTTTTAACATAAAAACCAACATCAACACATGTTATAGAAAAAAATTCAAGTTTTTCAAAAAATGAAATGTTTCTACAAAAACATAAATTTGTTCTAAATACGCACTTGCGTAAATTTTAAATCCAATACACAAACCAAATTACAATCCCAATAAGAAATGTCTTGTGAACAATTATAGGTCACCCAAATATGGTCAAGTGATTCTAGAATGATAGCTATAACTCTAAGCTTTAATATAGATTTCCAAACTTTAATTTTATGTTTATCATCCTACGGTGCCGAAAATTACTATTTCCACGTGTGCCACATGTCATCCTACGTGTCATCCAGTCAACGAGTCAACTCTTCCACGCGTCTTGCCACGTCATCATCCACGTTAGCAGGTCAACCGAGTCAACATGCCACGTCATCATCAGCCAATCACAGCATGACACGTGTCGCCACGTGTCGTAATCCTACGGTGCCGACAATTGATCTCAGCCGCCTTGCCACGTTAGCGCCACGTCATCGCCATGTCAGCATAATAATTGAGCTCTTAGCCGCCTCGCCACGTGTCACCCTATCTTCTTATCCGAATTGCCACGTGTCAAAGCCTTAGCAAGCCACGCAAAAGCAGCTGGCGTCGCGACGCCCAAGCCCTTGGAGTTGCGACGTTGGAAGCCTACCGGGGTCTATAAATTGAGCTCGAGATTTCAGTTTTAGATACACCACTCTCTCTCTTCTCTTTGATGTAAAGAGAGAGTTTCTCTCTCTAGTTTATTTTAGTTTTTAATTTTTAATTTTAGTTTTGTAAATAATTTTAATTACGTTCTGTAATAATAGTAATTTACTTTTTACTTTTTACTTTTTACAGTTTTTACTATTCACCATTAGGAGGTAACTTCCTCAGCTAGGGTGAAAAGTAATTCTTTTACTGTTACTATTTAGATTAATCTCCCTTAAAAATAATATATTCACTATTTAAAATATTGAATTAAAAATGATACCGCCAGATTGGTCGGTTGGTAATTCAATTTAATCTGGTTTAAACCTGACTAATAAAGGATACCGCCAGATTGGTCAGTTGGTAATTAAATTTTCTTACCGCCTATATGGAAGGTTTATTTTGGTTCCGCCTTTATGGCTGGTTGGACTTAATTTGACTTAATCAGGATACCGCCAGATTGGTCGGTTGGTAATATTATCACAAGTTTATATATTATTTTATGGGAGATATCTAAATAGTAAATAGTAAAAGTAATTCATTTTACCTTAGTATTTTATTTTATTTTACTTTTCAGCTTTTACTTTATGTCTTTTACTTTTCAGCATTTTTACTTTATGTCTTTTACTTTTAAGTTTTTATTAGCCCTAGTTATGTGTTAGTTATCTGGGGTTGTGATGAATTCTAATATCACCGGTTTATAAGGGGTTATTTTATAGTTTGGGTAATTTAAAGGTTTACTTATTAAGTCTTAAGCTTAATGCTTCTTGTTGTCTGATCACCAATAAGATTGATGTGGTAAATCTAAAATGAACTAGACATAAGGATTTTAGGTTTCAGCCTTAGACTTAATAGCCCACGATCTTCTTAGATAACCCTTTAATAGATTTCCTTACAGGATAGACATATACCCGTCGGGCGGGGGTAGCCATAATTAGAACTTAAACTTAATGAATCCATATAATTTGGTTGACATAGACATATGGTTCAATTGGGTTAAACTGGGTATTTGCGTCTGACCATCGACCGAGGCCTTTGCATAATTTAGTGTTCTAGGTAACTGATTTATTACACAAACATGAAATAACCACTTCATCTTTTAAATGATATTAGAATGATTCACAACCCTAGATCTTTGTTTCTTTTGTTATTTTCCTTAGTATTTTCTTTTGTCTTTTTATTTATTTATTTATTTTGCAAAACTACAATCAACCAAATCAATCAATCAATCATTCTCTTCTCCCTCAATTAGATATCT
The DNA here is from genome assembly GCA_019454045.1 of Zanthoxylum bungeanum. Lineage (NCBI taxonomy): Eukaryota > Viridiplantae > Streptophyta > Magnoliopsida > Sapindales > Rutaceae > Zanthoxylum > Zanthoxylum bungeanum. Next base: position 3,359 of record SKCR01015570.1, read on the forward strand.
GTAAATAAATAGATTCAATAATTAATAACAATAGTAGGAATTAAGTCCTCGTGGGATCGATATTTTTATACTACTTGAACGATACGTGCGCTTGCGTTATACGCGTGTGTTTACGCCGGTCACTAAGCTGGATCTCCCATTTATTCAGCCTTTTTTTACCCTCATAACCTGCAAGGAGTTGCAAATATGAGTAAGACTGCCAATGTCTAACACCCATGTACTATTTGCATCTAAGGAAAATGAGATGTCAATAATTGGAAAAATACAAAGTGTATCTGAGGGTCCTGTTTTTCCTATCATCTATGGACAGTTCTTTTTCTAGTGTCCAGACTTCTTGCAATGTAGACATTGATCATGCCCTATTTGCGGTTTTTCGCCTTTGTGCTTCTTGGAGTTTTTCTTTGCAATCTTTTTCTTCCCCATCTTTATTTTCTTTGACTTCCCACAAGTCTTCGAAAAGCCAACTCCACCATGGAGGTACAAAGTGGGGTTGCCTCTTCTCATATCATGCTCCGCCATGCGTAACATGTTATGAAGTTCTTCACAGCTGGCTTGCATCGAATGCATATGAAAGTTTAATACAAAGCCAGCATAAGATCCAGACAAAGAAGACATAATCAAATTACGGCCTAGCCGTTCATCAATCGCTATGCCTTGTCGTTCCAAATATCAGATCTGGTCGATCATGTTCAAAACATGAATGCTGAAAGCTCCTCCATCCTTGAGTTCAGAACAAAATAATTCCTTAGACCTTCGATATATTTCGATCTCTTGATTTACCTCGAACAACTCTTTGAGTGTTCGCATAATGCTCCAAGCATCTGGTACCTCTATGTACTGTCTCAGGAAATCTGGAATCATCGATCCTAAAATGTAGGATTTCACCTTCAGGTTATCATCCTTCCATTTTGTAAAAGTTTCTCGCTATTCAGGAGTGGAGTCAGGATCGATTCCAACAGGCAATGGATTTATAGTTACATATGTCAACTTTTCAAACTCCAAGACAAGGTGAATGTTCATTTCCCATTCGAAACAGTTCTTGGCTCTTTTTAGTTTATAAGAATCCAAAAGTCTTATCAATGGATTTGCGGAAGCCATCTATAAGACAAAATTTTAAATAGTAGCAGAACATTTTTCATTTCAAAATAATAACACTATTTGATTATGGAATTTTAAATCTATTAGTGCCCTCACACTACTTTACATAATTATGTAATCTCTCTTAACGGAAAATAGAAATTATCAAAATTTCATAGCGGGAAGTGGATCCCATGACATTTACTCCAGCGTCACACTAATGACGATATTGGCATTTATAAACTCATTAGGTAGACCTCCAAGGTCAATCATTTCATGTGATTCATAGTTTGGTTTTCAACCGTTTCTTATCCTCACATTAATGATGATCTCGGATTAAGACGTGTTCCAGGGATATACTTGTCAATGTGCACTATTGTGCTTCATATGTACACCCTTACAATATTATTGATATTTGGTGACTGCGTTAACTCATCACGCTACATCTAATATTTTACCGGATCGACCTAAGTTCCGAGCACTTATACCCCACACTAATAGCGATCTTGGATATAAGTAGTAAGAACTCATTCATCTTCGTATTAACAAGACGAACCATCCAATAATGCTCCAACATTACTAATATTATTACTTAAAATAAAGTAATAACCTAATCATGAGAGATTTATGACAATCATGTCATTAACATAATTAAGTCAAAATTTTAATTTAAAATGTGCAATACATATCTAATATGACTTATGCATAATTAAATTAAAATATAGAGGCATGGATTCAAATACATGTCAAACATATAACATGTGTTGTGTGGTTAAGCCTTGCTACTAATACCGTTCTATTGGGGTAGTTGTGGAACCCCTAGGGTCGGATCGGTGTCCCGCACAGCGGAGGTGGGTCTAACCTAAGGATATAAAGGTAAGTGTATTTTAAAATATTTTAATGAAAACTGCATTCCGATATGAGTCTGTAGGAAAAACGAGGACCAAATCGAAGTTTGGAAACTCCAGAACGGAGAAAATAAAGTTTTAGTGTTCATCAGCCCTCGGAGTCGCGACGCGTAGCCTTGAGAGTCGAGACACTCCATAGTGCGAGAGCAGCTGTGAGAGCTGAACGTCTCAGAGTCGCAACGCGAAAGAGTGGGAGTCGCGACGCTCCTAGGTCTCATGCTCAATGGCGCGATGCTAGAAGGTCAGTATCGCGACTCTCCTCTAGGCAATGAGCAATTTCTACTTCAAACCAATACTAAACACTTCCAATTTTCTCCTAATACTTCAAATACACCTAAAATCCAATTTTAGCATCATAACCACCATCAACACACGTTATACAACTAGTAAGCTTGATGCAAATATCCAATCTCATTCTCTTTATTGATATGGTTGGAGAACTTCCAAGGATTATAAGCTTGACTCCAAGATCCAATCTTGATTCCAAAGCTAGCAAGCTTCACTCCAAGATCCAATCTTGATTTCTCCTAGATGAAATGTTGTAGAGATCTCACAAAGCTTGTCTAAACACTTCTTTAACTTAGGCTAATTTATCCACGAATTGCATGTATTTAGCTTTCTCAAGCTTAATTAAAATATTTCTAAAGCTTGCTATTTAGAGCAAAACTTAGGAAATTTTGAATTAATAAAGGTTCTAATCAACTTTTATGTGGGCTTAATCTAATTTGTCCAAATATGCATAATTAGGTGTGACTAATCACCTTTGTCTACCACTTTGATTTAATCCAATAAAATCAAGACAAAGATTAGGAAATGGATTAGTTCAATGTTTGTCACTTTGATTTATTCCAATTAAATCAAGCCAAAAATACCTATAATTACCATAAAATCCTCAAATGGTAAAGATAATTATGAAATTACGAGAAAACCCTTGTGTAAATATTGAATTAATCCACTTAGGTCAAAGTAAATAATCAATGTTATCCAATAACACTTGATTATCTTAGTTGATATTTATAATATCGAATATTATCTTTTATAAAAAATAAGCGGCTATCCAAGTGCTCAACGAGTACACTTCATATTGGGACTCTATAAGTTTAGACACGTTCGTCATATAAGCATAGCTAATATGTACATAATTTGGCCACCTCTGAATTTATAAAGAACACGAATGACCTTTATGAACTATACAAGTCGAGGTCATCATATATGTTTAACAATCCATCTGTCGAAGACTATACGAGTTGTGCTTAGGAAACATAGAATAAGCCGTCAAGTTTCTGAGGCGCACATCTCATATCGACATGTCCACGATTCTTTACAATTGATGCGATCCACCCTAGGTGATCGACTTTGGCAAAAGTTTTAAGAATCGTGACTTAATTACATGGATACCTTAACCCCTTATGGTACACATATGGGCCAACAGATTCTATCTTGATTCGCACTTGATTAACGAGTACATCGGTCCACACCCAGCGAACATCTAGAGGCCAGATCATAAAAGGTTTCTGACATATATGGCATCAAAGTATGGATGATCTCTCATAAAATCAATGCTATCATATAGTTAAAGGATCATATATGCTACTCGACTCGAGTAGATTCCTATTGACGGTGCTGTGTACTTCCAACTATTAGGAATCACATGTGAGTCATTCAGTATTCGGTCCAACCAATACCCACACGTCTTTACTAGCTTCCAAAGCGCATGGTACATCGGGTTTAACCCATTGGAACTCCAATTCTAATATACGACATGTGCTGGTCTTCTAGGTTATAGGAATTCGACCGTATTTCAAAACCAACGACTATGAATATTTACTTTAAGAATAGTTTACAATAGTAATACTTATCCTAATGTCGGACCACCTAGTATCCGGTATTACTACAAGACTATTCTATGATCGATGTCATTTTTAGCATATTTATACATCAATCTAAAATGCATAATAACAATACCATTAAAAAAGTATGAAATGAAAATGTAGTTATTTTATTAATAAATAATAAAATGTATAATACGTTATTCGGATTGGCACTCCAAGCACCAACTCCAATAGTTATTCCATATAAATTACCTCCATGGAAATGTATGAAGGATCTGTTCATATTTATGTCATTGCTTATCCCTGGTCCATGTTCCCATAGTAAAATATGAATATCTACTTGAGACCATTAATCGAGGAGTTACAGACATATGAAATGTCGATGTGCATACATATAATGCTGCTTCTCAGCAGTATTTTTTTGATACATGCCGCATTATTGTGGACCATTAATGATTTTCCAGCTTATGGTTCATTATCTAGATAGAGCAATAAGGGATACATGGCATGTCCAGTTTGTGCGGGTTAAACACCTTCACAGCGGTTAGGGAATAAAATAGGATACACAAAGCACATGCGATTTCTTGAGTTGAGTCATCCTTGGTGGAGAAGTAAATTATTCAACGGTCAACTAGAACCTCAGAATATGCCTAGTCCATTCTCTGGATTTGACATACTTTGCCAACATCAACATCTCACAGACAACATACAAAGGAAACATCCTAATAATAGAGATAAAAATTGAAAATGTCAACCTGAAGAGTTGAATTGGACGGGAAGGAGTATTTTCTTTGAGTTAGAGTATTGAGGGAGTCTGAGTCTACGATATAATTTGAATGTAATGTATATAGAAAAAACATATGCGAGAGTTTAATGGGCACACTGTTCAACATTCTGGATAAGACGAAAGACACTGAAAATGCTAGATTAGACCTACAAGATCTTAGAATTTATAGCGAATTCCACTTACAGACAAGTCCTCGAGGTCTTATTAAGCCACCTGCTTGTTGGAAAATTATGACCATAGCGTCACTATTTGTACAGATCAGGGTGTTGTTGTACAAATTAACTATGTGACAAAGGAGATTGCACTCTTATCATTTGTGATTATATCACCTAGATATATAAATGATTGGAGGTCCCTATGATTTGTTCCTGGACGGAGAATGATATGAGACAGTATCAGTCCACGAAGGATAAATCATTAAATATCCCTAGTCATAGTATTATCGAGATTGGACATCGATAAATACGTAAGAGACTAATATTACACTTGTGCGCGTTGTGAGGGCACAACGACATAGTTCTCATATATTTGGGTATAGGATACTCATGCAAGTGTAATAGGAGGTTGTGTTTTACTGATGGTACGGGAAACAGCTTCGCTCTGGATAGACCCCATCGGAATTCCATTGGTAGTATGACTATGTGTTTAAGGAAGTCCGAAATCAGGGTAGGTGTATTTGGTCTTAACTTGAGACTTGCACCGCTAATACTTGCGACAATCAATATACTTTGGTTGAGGTCGTCCAGGGCTTTAATAGATTCTGTGTACGCCAATACTGGGTATATTGAGAATCATAGTGTGTTGGGTGTGATGTCAAGACGGAAGTGTCACTGCAGTCATATGGAGATGATGGGCACATAGGATACATGACTGGTTCTCTTAAATGCTGCAGCTATCGGGATAAAATGACAAGGTCATTCTTATTCTATTATAGAGACTAGTTACCAGACATCCGACATGTGCTTCGTACAGGGCAGACACAATTCCAGCCCTAGGCCTAGCACGTGATCATTTGATACTGGACAGAAATACGCAATACTAAGGTATACTACGCTTGATATAGATCCTTTATTCCTGTAAGGATATTTCCGGAGAATTGGGTAGGCATGGAGCTTTGCTAGAGGCCAACCTTGTCTTGTAAATCGGTATAAACTTAGTACAAGGTACTTACGTGTTCGGATAGTCCGACGACCGAATTTACTGCCAACATATCTGGGGATCTCATGGGTCGCTTCCCAAGATTCACCGATGACGTATAACTCGCACTCTAAATTAATCTGGGATTAATTAGAAGAGAGGGAAAATTAATCTGGGATTAATTGCGGAGATATTTTATCTGGGATAAAATATCAATTAAAGAGAGATAACGATTAATTTGGAATTAATCGAGAAATTAATATATTTGATATATTAAATGAAATTAGATTTCGACGCAGAATTAAAATTAGATTTTAATTCGGGCGAACGAGTTAATTTAGAATTAATTCGTAAGCGAAGTGAATAGTGACTTTGCTAGGCGTAATCATTTAATTACGACGCAACGGAAAATTCATTAATTTGGAATTAGCGAACCCGAGCCCGAGATTATTTACGAGCGCATTCGCATTTTGAATTCGAGTGCAGCACGCAAGTCAAATCAAGCCTCAAATCGCTAGTCACATCAAACGTCAAATCACATGTCACTTTGAGTGATGTGACACTTGATTGATTGATGCGATTGATTGCAAGTGATGGAAGTGGTTGGTTGGTCAAAGAGTGTTAAACACTCAAGTTTACTTTTGTCATTTGGAATGACAATTTTATCCATTTTGACTTTTGAATTTGGTATATGTTTTTTGGAAATACATAACCAAACAATTAATCACAACAACACACATTCTCTCTCTCCATTTCTCTCTACTCTTCACGCCCAAACCAGTGGGCTATTTTCTTCACTGCATTTTGTGAAAATACCGAGCAAGAAGGGAAGCTAGAGTGGGATTTTGTGGCAAAATCTCAAGTGCTAGCACACTTACGAGAAATGCGAAGGTCATAGGGAAGTCCACCCATGAGTCGGGAACCATTCGATGAAGCTTGGAGCTTGACGAAGTTGATCCAAAAGGGCGAAAACAGTGAGCTTGGACTGCTACTGCCGTGACAGTGAAGAGGAGCAGAAATTTCATTTTTGTTGCCTCCGTGTCGCTCAACCGATCGATGTGAGTATTCCGCAACTTCTTCGATGAGTATTCGCACTTGATTCATGCTTATAATTGAGCTTGAGACCTTAATAGAAACCAACAATGGCATCTAGAGCAAGGTTGAGCATGAAATCAAATTAGGGTAAAATTTGGGTAAAAATGATTTTAGCATATTTGGATGAAATTGGATGTTTGAGTATGCTTATTTGATGATAACATGGTGTTATGCATTGTCAATTTGATGAATTTTGAATTGGACAATTTTTCCCCAATTGACTTAGCTTGGCCGAAAGTCACCCTTGCCTTATTGTCTTGTAATTTTGTTTTTTTGATTCATTAGATGAGTTGGAAACAATCGGGAAATGTTGATTGCGGATTTAATTTGATTGAAATCGAATTGATTTGGAAAATCCCACTTGGTCGAGACTTTGAGCATGTAATTTTGGGTTTGATTTTAATCAATTTGTGTTGGACAATAATTGATTTAGATGAGCATGATTAATTAGCCTAATTTGTGTTTTGGAAATAATGATTTGGGTGATTAATTATGTTAATGCACTTTGGTTAATTAAATGTGAAATTGGATTTTTGAATTTAATTATTTGGGCCTTAAAATTGGATTAGGGCTTTAATGTTGTAAATGGGCTTGTTGGGCTTTGGTGTACAAAGTAGGGTTAAGGCAAATTGGATTGGATCCAATTGGGCCCAAAACCACTTCCATAAAGCCCAAATGCGACTTAATGGACCTTTAAAGTTTAATTGGTCCTAATGGGCCAAGATTGATTTCTAGGCTTATGGGGTAACTCCCGGATTGGACTTTGGTTATCGGTTTGACCCGAGTTGACCAAAAGTCCACGCCTTAAGAAATTAATTAAAAGCCCATTGGACTTTAATTAAATTGACGTTGGACGTTAAATCGGGCTTTGAGACCCGTTGCGATTAAATTTGGAATTTAAGTCGTAAAAGTTCATTATTAAAGTGTAGTGTTTAATTTAGAATTAAATAGCGAATTAGAATTGAATGCATATTAAATTGGATTTAATTATGTAGTTTAATTTAATTCGAGAATTCATACTTTAAGTACTTATTCGCAAAACGAGTTTGACTCGAACAAAATCAAATCGTTGTTTGAACATTGGATGATCACTAATTATCAAATTAATTAATTTGATTAGATTGATTGATAACATGCTTGTGTGAATACATGTTTGCGATGCATGAATAATGTATATCGGATGGATATTAGACGGGTGGGACAATTTTAGAAATTGTTGTAATAAATTTGATTTATTAATTGGACCTGCGTGTCCAGCCTTATTACCTCTTATTCTTTGTATAGTCTTCTCACCTATTCCCCTCAATGTAAATGAGGTTTCTTTAGAAGTGTAGTGTAACAGGTAGAAGTAAATACATGTGCTAGCGGGAGAGAGAAAGAGAGAGATTTGATCTAGGATCATTGTGTAAAGTATCCATCCGTAAATCATTATTATTTTATTATACGCGCTTTATTATGTTTTTAGAATGCATGTTTAAGGGTGTATGATGATGAGACCTTAAGAAAGATAATAAATTGGTTGCCAATTTACACTCGAAAAACTCTCGCAAAATATTAAGCGTATTTCCTTCCATTGAGTGATTCTCACTCAAGATCCGAGACGGCATTGGTTTGTTGGCCAAAGTCAAGGCCTTTGTCTGTCGAGGATGTGTTTGAATCACAAATGCTTTGTTACATATTTGTGTCTTGTCCAAGTTGTGGTTTGTTGGCCAAAGTCAAGACCACTTCTTGTCCATCGACATTGATTACGAAGCTTTCCATGGTCAACGGGTCGCGCTTGACTGGGATCGCTAAGTTTGTTGTGCCAAAGCCAAGGCTTAGTTGGTCCAGAGGAAAAAGGTTAGGTAATACATTGGATGTATTGGCATATATAAGATATATGTTTCGGACTTGGATGTTCCCATACCAGATCTAGGAATTGGATTGGATCCAATTGATCTTAGAGATCTACCTAGTTAATTATCATACAATTTGTTGGCCAAAGTCAAGATTGTATGATATTTAACGGGATCCTAGCCCACTAGGAAACGCGGTTTCCCGAGTACTCGACAGAGGGTTAGAGGCTCGCCGAAAAATAGTGGGAGGTAAGAATTGAATTTGCAATATTCGTTTAATTACTTGCCATATGCGCTCATTCAAATATCATTCGTCAAATAAATTAAATTTTAGTTGGACTAATATTTAAATTGTTGTTTTAATAAATAGTTGGACTATATTCAAACTATTCATTTATAGTTGATTTTATAATTGGATTATAGTAATCAATATAATTGATTTTAATCTATTAAATTATAATTGATTAAATAGTTGGACTATTGTAATCATTATAATAAATAGTACCTAAATCGTTGATTAAATAGTTGGACTATTAGAATCAAGATAAAATTGGAAGATTGACGTTTAATACATAATCCTAGGGAAAATGTATTTAAATGGTTTAATTTTCAAATTGTGAATAAAATTTCAGGATGGTCCTGGAAAATAATAAGTTACTTTATTTGATAAAATAAAATATTATGCCTAAGCCCGGAGTTAAGCAAATAGTAGAGCATAATCTTTGGAAGATTTATGTAATGATAACTTAAGTGCTTAATCCATTCTGCTTACCGCAGTAGACTCCTTAATTTCTTTATCAGGACAAAGGATTAGATTCTTAAAGTATGATACTAAAATTGAAGGACCTTCATAAATCCATGCTTAGATTTTAGAAGTACTAAATTGCAATATTAACTCTTGGAGGGTTAATGACTATTCTCAAAGAGACAAAGTCAAACTTTGCAATTAGACAAGTAGCGCAAGACGCACCTTACTTCGATATTCTAGAAGGCCAAGGCTTGGCCAAAGGCTTCTGGAATGTGGAAAATGGGCAAAGGCAAAATCATTATAATCTTCTAGGAAGATAAAGGACATATCCCAAAATGTCTGCCTAAATGTGGCAAACGGGATCGCGGAAGCGTGACTGCCGTTTGGACAAAGCAGACATGAAGGAATAGAAGAACGAGCAAGGCTCTGACTTCAAATATGTTTGTCATAATTATGTTCACTACTAGTATTGAAATTGGATTTTAAATACTTAGTGTGGTACATAAATATATTGATGTTCAGAATCTGTTTTGAATAGGATACTGACTTCAATCGAGATTAATCTGCGATTTGGAAATGGGATGAAATTCGCTGTTTTAACCGTAGATACCTAATTTAGGAACTACCCTTAGGGTGTGTACCTAAATTTGGAAACTGTTATAATGTAACTAGTTTGACTAGAAACATTATCTCTTTATCAGTGTTTAACCCGCTGCGGTGAACCTTTATATTCTAGAACACTAAAGTGTTTTATTATATAAAGATGATATTAAGATAAACACATTAGATGTGAATAACAGAATTTATATTTTGAATATAAATAAAATCTCAAACGTTTAACATGACAAACAAATAGCTCGAACTAATTTGATCAGAAGAAACTAATAGTGGCATTGTTGTCTGAGACACAATTAAACAAGAATCGTATATCTGCACTTTTGAAGAGCAGATACTCGGACTAATTTGATTCCAATCAAATAAAGTCTACGAATCTAGTTTATTAGGCAATGTGCCTATAACACCTTTACTTGGTAAAAGTGCAACTGCCACCTATCTGTTAGCCCTAATTCGTAGTGAAGCAAGTGGGCCCATGTCTATCTAGGCTAGAGGTGGATATGAATATTTCGTGACCTATACGGATGTGGCATCGCGTAATGGTTATGTGTTTCTTTTGAAGAACACAAATCGGCAACTTTTAAAGTTTTGACACGAAATAGACAAACAGATCGGTTAAAGTATTAAACCGTCACGATAAGACCGTAATGGAAAATACTTAAGCAATAAGTTTCTTATATACTTGAAAAAATATAGTATTCTTTATATGAGGACTCCTCCCGGAACACGTCAATTGACGGTATGTCCGAACCTGAGTAACCGAATTTTGTTGGACATGATAAGGTTAATCATGAGTCGCTCTGAGCTACCATTTCCTTCAACGAATAAGATTTAAACAGTGCAAGAACTTATTTTGAATAAAGTTCCATTAAAATCTATTTGACAGATTTCATATTAGATATGAACAGGAAAGAAACCAGGTTTCTCAATCCTGAATATTTGGGTATGCTAGGCATATGTTTGGATAATACCAAACTAAAACCCAAATTGGATAAGTGCCAATTGTAGGTTATCCTAGGGATACCATAAGTATTGTACTTATACATCTCACAAGAGAACTATTATATTGTTGCTCACCATGCGGTTTTCCTAAGAGGAATACCGATATGCAGTGGTAAGTGAGAGGATAGTAAAACTCGATGAAAATCGGAGTAATACTATTCCAGGCATCGAATCCTAATGGAACATGAATAGTTCATCAAGGATGAAACTATACCATTAATATTCGAATACACAAGAACCGCGTAAGTCGGAGAGAGTCAGAAAACAACCTGGGGTATGGGTTTCTGATCTCACCTCATAAAGATGTCAATCTTTTGAGGTATACCAACTAACTACGTATGAGGAATTGATACAAGGTATCGACTCCCTAATTATGGCAAAGTGCCATAGGTCTGAAATGGATTCCATGTATATCAACAAGTTTGGATACTAGTTGATGTACCGCAAGGCATTGTGCTTATTGGTATTTTATAAGTCTTCAAGGAAGACATACATGGATGGCAATATACCAACGTATAAAGCTAGGCTTTTAGCGGAAAGGTATCATTATCAACATTGTGTTGACTTCGATTCAACCTTTTACCTATTGCCACGGTAAATCCACTTGGATAATGCTTCCTAAAGCTGCATGTTTCATTTATGAAATATGTCAGCTTAACGGGAAAATCGCTTTCATGAAAAGGAAACCTTTTGGAGGATGTTTACAACATCCTGACGGTTTTTTCATACCAAAACTAGCAAACAAGGTTTGCGGGTTATTCGATCCATGTTTGGATAGAAGCAAGCATAGGTTCTTGGAATTATCGTTTTGATGTAATCATAATGGAGTATGATTTAATTCAAAACGAAAATGATTCTTATGTATATAAGGAGGTTAGTGGGAGCGCACTGACAGTTTCTGTCCAATAAATAATGATAATACGTCATTTCTTGGAAATGATATTCCCATAAAATAACTATCGGTGAAAGCTTGGCTTTCGAAAACTCTCCGAGAACCCGTACATTGAAAAATATACGCAACCTGGTATCTCATAAACAGGCTAATCCAAGTGATAATCACTGGATTGATGTTAAGAACATCCGTTAGTATCTTAGAGATCTAAAGATGCTGTCTTAATCTGAGGAGATGAAGAACTTGAATTGACTGGGATCACTGTAGCAAGTTTCCTAAACCGATAAAGATGACTAAAAGTCACAAACGGTACTATACAGTTTGAATGACGGTACAGTGAGCGGGAAATCTTCCAAGCAAGATACTGTTACCGAATAAACAACAAATGCGGGTTATTGCTGCAGTTGAAGCGGCAATAGAAGTCTTCTGGGTCGATAATAAATCTAATTAGATTAGATATAATTCTGTTAGTTGCTGAGCTAGGCATCAGCACAGGCTAAAGAATTAATGGTCTCATCAACGATCCAGATACATACTTCGATATTCATCTGATTCGTACGGATCATACATCGTGGCGATGTGATGATCGTATAAATCGCATCAGACGATAATCATGCAAATCCGCAAACGAAAGCCTTTTCTCAGCAATTTGAGCCAACCGTACATAGTTCGAGTGTAAGACACTCGAGTGACTGGCTATAGGCCAAGTGGGAGATTGTTGGACAATTATGACCTATATCGTCACTATTTGTACAGATCATGGTGTTGTTGTACAAATTAACTATGTGACAAAAGAGATTGCACTCTTATCATTTGTGATTAGATCACCTAGATATATAAATGATAGGAGGTCCCTATGATTTGTTCCTGGATGGAGAATGATATAAGACAATATAAGTCCACGAAGGATAAATCATTAAATATCCCTAGTCAGAGTATTATCGAGATTGGACATCGATAAATACGTAAAAGACTAGTATTACACTTGTGCGCGTTGTGAGGGCACAACGACATAGTTCTCATATATTTGGGTATAGGATACTCATGCAAGTGTAATAGGAGGTTGTGTTTTACCGATGGTACGGGAAACAGCTTCTCTATGGATAGACCCCTTCGGAATTACATTGGTAGTATGACTATGTGTCTGGAAGTCCGAAATCAGGGTAGGTGTATTTGGTCATAACCTGAGACTTGCACCGCTAATACTTGCGACAATCAATATACTTTGGTTGAGGTCGTCCAGGGCTTTAACAGGTTCTGTGTACGTCAATACTGGGTATATTGAGAATCGGAGTGTGTTGGGTGTGATCTCAAGACGGAAGTGTCACTCCAGTCATATGGAGATGATGGTCACGTAGGATACGGGACTGGTTCTCTTAAATGCTGCAGCTATCGGGATAAAATGACAAGGTCATGTTTATCCGATTATAGAGACTAGTTACCAGACATCAGATATGTGCTTCGTACGGGGCAGACACAATTCCAGCCCCAGGCCTAGCACGTGATCATTTGATACTGGACAGAAATACGCAATACTATGGTATACCACGCTTGATATAGATCATTTATTCTTGTAAGGATATTTCCGGAGAATTGGGTAGGCATGGCGCTTTGCTAGAGGCCAACCTTGTCTTGTAAATCGGTATAAACGTAGTACGAGGTACTTACGTGTTCGGATAGTTCGACGACCGAATTTACTGCCAACATATCCAGGGATCTCATAGGTCGCTTCCCAAAGATTCACCGATGTCGTATGACTCGCAGTATAAATTAATCTGGGATTAATTAGAAGAGAGAGAAAATTAATCTGGGATTAATTGCGGAGATATTTTATCTGGGATAAAATATCAATTAAAGAGAGATAACGATTAATTCTGAATTAATCGAGAAATTAATATATTTGATATATTAAACGAAATTAGATTTCGACGCGGAATTAAAATTAGATTTTAATTTGGGCGAACGAGTTAATTTAGAATTAATTCGTTAGCGACGTGAAGAGTGACTTCGCTAGGCGTAATCATTTAATTACGACGCAACGAAAAATTCGTTAATTTGGAATTAGTTAACCCGAGCCCGAGATTATTTACGAGCGCATTCACATTTCAAATTCGAGTGCGGCACGCAAGTCAAATCAAGCGTCAAATCACATGTCACTTTGAGTGATGTGACACTTGATTGATTGATGTGATTGATTGCAAGTGATAGAAGTGGTTGGTTGGTCAAAGAGTGTTAAACACTCAAGTTTACTTTTGTCATTTGGAATGACAATTTTATCCATTTTGACTTTTGAATTTGGTATATGTTTTTTGGAAATACATAACCAAACAATTAATCACAACAACACACATTCTCTATCTCCATTTCTCTCTACTCTTCACGCCCAAACCAGTGGGCTATTTTCTTCACTGCATTTTTTGAAAATGCCGAGCAAGAAGGGAAGCTAGAGTGGTATTTTGTGGCAAAATCTCAAGTGCTAGCATACTTACGAGACATACGAAGGTGATAGGTAAGTCCACCCATGAGCCGGGAACCATTCAACTAAGCTTGGAGCTTGACGAAGTTGATCCAAAAGGGCGAAAACAGTGAGCTTGGACCGTTACTGCCATGACAGTGAAGAAGAGCAGAAATTTCGTTTTTGTTGCCTCCGCGTCGCTCAACCGATCGATGTGAGTATTCCGCAACTTCTTTGATGAGTTTTCACACTTGATTCATGCTTATAATTGATTTTGGGACCTTAATAGAAACCAACACTGCTAGTTACGTGTTAACTCATTCAGAGAGAAAATCATTTTGTGATTGGCTGAAAATTGTGAAATTTCCTGATGATTATGCATCGAATATTGAACGGTGGGTCATGGATAATACGATAATTGGGTTAAAGATTCACGACTGTCATGTGTTTCTTGAGATTCTCCTTTATGTTGGCATTTGACCTTATCTGCCATCAAATATATGCGACGTCGTACTTGATCTATGTGGTTTCTTTAAACAATTGTGTAAAAGAACATTAACCACATATGTTATTGATGAACATGAGCGATGAATCGTTATCAATATTACCACCTGCTTTTTTTGATGTGATGGTACATCTAGCCGTGCATTTGCCATCCGAAGCTAGGATGGGAGGTCATGTCCATTACAGATGGATGTACCCCATTGAGAGGTAATATTAAATTTAAATATTAAATTTTTAACTTTGATTTTGCGTTAAAATTATTAATCATGAAAATTATATGTAATAATTGTAGGGCTTTGGGACATTACAAACAATATGTGAGAAACAAAGCACGGCCTGAAGGGTCAATAGTAGAAGTGGTCATAATCAGTGAGGCAATAACATTTTATTCGATGTACATGCAGAATATTGAAACTCATTTTAATTTTTGGATAAGAAACTACGATGTAGATGAAAGTAATCAGCAAGATATCATAGTGTTCTGTCAAAATTATAGACCGTTTGGATGATTAGTTGTCAAATTGCTAACACTAGAGGAAGCTCAACGTGCGCATTGGTTTATATTGAGTAATTGCGACGAAGTGTAACCGTACTTAACGTAAGTCTTTTAGGTGCATAAATATTTTTTTCCTCTTACATTTTTAAATGTGAAATGATATATTTCCAAATTTTTGTAAGGAACATATTACCATGCTATAATATGGTAGTGACCACAACGGTGATAGAAGACACAAAAAAGAATTCCCTAAATTATTTGAGGAAACTGTAAGCCCTAACATTGACTGTTTATTTTTATCATAACAGTAAATAATATACTTTTGCTATATTAACACGCAATTATTACCATGTTAAATGAGATGTTTCACTTGTAACTCAGAATTATGGAATTGTAGTACCAGAAGAACACAATTATGATATTGTTGACTTCTATGGAGTGTTGTAATCAGTCATTAAGTTGATATACAGACTCCGATGACGTACAATGCTATTCGAATGTAAGTGGTTTGACACAAATGCCAGAAAGAAGAGAATTCAATTTAATAACCATCTAACGTCAATTAATGTTCAACATTATTGGTATAATAATGATCCATACATTTTAGCGTGGAATATTTCAACGCTAAATTTCCCTGAAAAGTTTCCCTAAATTTTTATAAGCCGTCAACGTTTTAGGGTCGAATATTTCGACGCTAAAATGTAACACTTTCGACGCCAAGGGTTTATTAAAATCCACAAATCGTTTTCTATTCTCGCTCACTCTCTGCTTCTACTTTCTTCTCTTCTCGGTTCTCCCTTCTCTATTAGATTTTGGTAAGTGTTTCTGCTATTCTTTTGAGTCCTTTGATTTTTTCTTGGTTTTGTTTTTGGCTTGGGTTTGGGTTTTGTTGGTAATTGATGTTTGATTTTTTCTTTCTGTTGCTGTTTGATTTTTTCTTGCTTACGGTTTTGTTGGTAGTTGATGTTTGATTTATTCCTCTATACATGGACTTTCTATTTTGCTTTCCCTCCCTTATAAATTAATTGCGTGGGGAAACCCTAGCTCGAGACAACCGTCGTTGGTAGTTGTTTTGTTTGTGTTGTAAATGATTAAATTGGAGCGCATATATATATATATATATTGGAATTATTTTGATTATGTTAGAGTTTTTTTGCTATGAAAATGGTTTTAAGTAGCTTGATTTTGGTGAACTGCAGTAAGCCGTACTAAAATTTTTGATATTTCAAGGGTGAGGACATGAAACTTATAATGTGATGTGAGGGTATGTAGTTATAAAATGTGTATGTCATTTTAATGTGATGATAAATTATTATTTTGGGGGAAAGGAATGAAGATGCAAGCTGTTGTTAACATAACAGCAGGTGCGCCTGCTGCTGTTTTGCAAAACAGAATAGCAGCAGGTGCTGCTACTGTTGCAAAACAGAAGAGTAGCAGCAGGTGCTGCTGCCGTTGTAATTAATCCAGTGGGCGTAGATTTCTTAGAGGCTTGTTTCTTTCTTCCCTTTCTATTTTTCTTGCCTTTGTGAGGACCAGAGACTGCAAGAACAGCCCATTTATCATTTCTCTCAACCTTCAAGATGTTTTCAATTTTTTCCATAGTTCTTTAATGAGCCATGAAGCTCACTAAGTGTCCTAGTTGATCTAATCAACTTGTTCATATTGAAGTAAAAAAACTGAATCCCTTGAAGGCGGGAGTCAATGATTGTAGGATCAAATCCACCTTAACGTTGAACGTTAGTCCTAGATCAAATGTATCTGTTTGATCAATCAAATTAATCATTTGGAGTACGTGATCGGAGACTAGAGTCTCATCCTTCATCTTTATCCTGAATAACTTGCTAGTTACATCGTATCTAGCAGTTTCACTACTTTCACCATACAACTCTTGTAGGTGTTCCATGATTTCCACCGAAGAGTCCACCCTCTCATATTGCCCTTGTAGAGTTGAGCTCATAGAGGCTTTGATGTAGCTTCTTACCTTAAGCTCATCATCTTTCCAGTTATAATAAGCAGCGGTCTCTTCATAAGGGGTATCATCATCAATAGGATCGAGATCTTTCATATCGAGAACATAATAGAGATATTCGTAATCCAAGATAATCTTGAGCTTACGACGCCAATCTAGAAAATTAGGACCAATGAGTTTATCTTTGTCAAGTATTGATGCTTGTGGATTTATTTTGTATCACATACTCTATTGAAAAAAAAGGTTTGTTAATGATTTTGTAATAAGTATTTAACCAAAATTTAAGGTCTTTTAAATTATTCTTGTAACATCCCACCCGACGCTAGGATGCTACCGGAAGGAGACAGGAAAATCCATCTCCATAAGCCTCTAATTCTACTAAAATTTCGGCATGAACTTTGCTAAAAATCATGAAACCTGGATCCAAGTCTAGCACCTCGAGGTGTCCTAATATTAAATCCAAAAGCAATCATCTCAACTCATACAAATAGGCCCCTGGCCCGAAAAATCTTAACTAATATGTAAATAGGCCTCCGGCCTGACATAAGATAAATAACTACAAATAACTACGTGCTCAGCACGATTAAAACTACACGTGTGATAAAAATAAATAAAACTAAGGTTGTGGGAGTCCAATCACACATTCCAGAACCATACAACGACTCAAGTCCGACTTGACTGCATCGAGTTGATCCGCTGTTTGCAAGATGTCAAAGGAAATCTTTTAGCTCTTTAAGTCCAATGTGAACCTGCAAAACTAGCAAACGGCCGGGGTGTGAGCTATAAAGCTCAGTAAGTACTCACATCTTATGTAAATATATCAAATGACAACAAGAACTTAAATAGAAATAAGACATATGTAAATAAACAAACTTATAAATCACATCCTTACCCGATGGCCGTTTACTTATGTTATACCTGGATAATTTACTCATTGAACTGAAAGAAATAATGAAATGAACTTATCTTCTCGATTTCACACTAAACCTCAGATCTACGGAATTCTGGCATCTCTCATACACCAATCTAGAAGCATTCATCCACGTACATACATACTCTTTTTCCGCACTGTAGCTATACTTTATATACTAGCAACATCAAATTTTCTTCTAATCGGAACTAACTTATTATCTACCAAGCCACCCAAACCCACGACTAAGGCCATCCCAAACCCGTGGTGGTTTAGTCAGCTTAAACTATGGCCGGTTACTTCATATGAGTTACGTGAGCTAAAAAGAAAACATTTTCCAACTATGATGTGTAAACTTTTACTAAAACACTGAGCTGAAACCTCAGACCTCTATACAATATAAGATACTGACGTTTGATTCCATCCATTGGAATCCTCACAAACTGCATTCTTAATGTGATAAACACCTAATACTTAACCCTTACATAAATATTACAAAATCGATCATGCATCTCAACATGTAATTTATACAAGGTACATACTTATAGCATACTACGATCTTACCCATCAAATCGGAACTAGGTATGGCTGAACTTCTATATCAAAGAAAATATCCCTACATGAAATTCCAATTTGGTAGTCTGTTGGAAATCAATTCTTTTATAAGAGTAAAAAGTTATGTACAAGGAATATCATGAAAATCTCCATGTATCTAAAGCTGAAATTATCTTAAGAAAGCCGACTTTTCTGAAATCTATTTTCTTATTTGAAAACATGTTTTTTTCTGTAAAACTTTATCAGAAACTCTATTTTATCTGTAAAACTCTGATGCTTTTCTGCAAAAGTTTATTCTCGTGAAAACTTTTTTATAAAATTTATCATTTCTGAAAACTGCATCTCTGAAAACCTTTTCTCTGAAAACCTGTCATTGGAATCTATCTTTGAAAAACCTAACGCATGGGGATGTTACTTATCACCTTCCCCCCATACGTTTAACTAGAGTCAGGAGTGCAAATTCATGACATTGGGGCGTTACGTATCGCCGTCCCCCAAAGCATGCCACTACCTATCCCTGAAATTAGTGGTATTGGGGCGTTACGTATCACCATCCCCCAGGCCACTGAACTAGAACTGGGGGTACAAATCTATGCTACCCTCCAAGCTCTGAATCTAGGATCTAGGGGCATCTATCATCCCTAGTCCTGAACTAGGATATAGGGGCGTTACGTATCGCCATCCCCCTAATCCTCTATATGTGCACATGTACTTTCCGTCAATTCCATATCTGAATCAAGTTACATACTGAGGTGGATTTTCCCCCATGTCTCGAAAACATAAAACTCAAGTTCTAAAATCATTCATTCAAAAACTCAACATCCAATAAAACTGTATTTTAGAAACATGTTTTTCTTTAAAACAATTGAGACAATATCTGCCTAACGCCCTAAGTGCTTTAAAATAAGTGATATAAATACATATAAATAAAATGAACTTTGAAAATAAAGGTCCACCCACTATAACTAGGATCCAGGGGCGTTATGCATCGCCGTCCCCCTGGTCCTGGGTCTGTATATGTCAATGTGTCTCCGTATTGGTATGAAAAATGCATATGCATCATCATATCAACCCTATGATCATGTAAGTCATGCAATTAAATGCAATGAAATGCAATGACATAATCCATATACATAACAGCAAAGTCAACCACTCTCTATTACGAGCTGGTGACATCTCACTCGTCCAATACATACAAAATGGACCCGTACCCCATTTCAACAAACGCGTCTATATGGAAAATGCTCGCACGTGTAATTAAACATATCAACACATTTCATACATTGGTTCCACACTTAGACAAGAACTAAACTGAAGTCTGGAAACTTCGTTAAAACTCTTTACAAAACTTTTACATCTCGCGTACTAAAAACGCGTTCTACTAGAAGATATGTTTAACTATGAAAATGTAACGACAGCTTGTGCTAAACTTTTCATGCTGATACTAGCTTGCTATCTAGAAGCCCGACACTATGTATACTTTTAGAAAACCTGTTTCTATACGTGCTCTTTTACGAATCTTATTTACGGTACCTCAGAAAGCTCTCATTTCATACTCTTTCTATGACTCCATAACTACTGCTACATATTTCTACGAGTCTGAAATCTATACTCATATCTACATACATATATAAATATACAATCGGCTATCATACCTTATCTACCTAAGGCAAGATCATTGTGAGGTACTTACCTGGGGTTCATGCTATTCTTTCTCTCTCTTTCTCCATCTGTCACACAAAATATGGACAGTTAAGGTCGTTAATCATAGAAACTTACTTAGAACATAAACTCCCCAACTTTCCGGGAAAAACCAAATTAAATCTGTTTTTAGTGATCTTAGTTTCTTTACATAAAATACATCATTTTACATTGTTCTATATCCATCCAGTAGCTCAAATATGTAAAATACGTATTTTCAGAAAATCCTCTGAAAAGTTTTCGAAAACACTGCGGAAGGATCCTAAGCCCTCTGAACCTTTCTGGAATTATTCAAATACTAGTATATCGGCATAATTAACCTATACCCTTAATTACGTTCATCAAAGCACAAATACGTGTGAAACCAGATTTTATCGGAAACTCGCTTTACTTATCAGATCGATCGAATTAGCTCCGATTTCTCTCGGATTCTACCAAATGTACATATTCAATATAATAATGCTCAGACAACTCAATTTATATCATTACGTTACTTTACAAAGCTACTGTATACATCCGAACATTTAACTATAAACTTGAAATTTACAGATTTTTATCGGGAGGTCTTAACCGAGATTTCGAGGCCATATATGGACTCCAAACGATCCCATGAACGCATTGGAATCCACGGAATTCCGATCGGAGTTATTGTTCACTGTGGTTCACTATTCATATGAATCTTCCTTCCTCGTTTTGTGTGCAACCGAGCACGGATCGAAAAAATCATCACTGCCATCCTGTAGTACTCTTCGAGGGCTTCGATTTGGCGGGTGGCTCGGGTCATGAAACGAAGCGATGAGCCGGGATCGGAACACCCATGTGCGCACGTCTTCAACTATGTTTCTCACCGTTGTCGGTGTTTTCTGCATCGCCGCCGGCAGTTGGAGGATGGGGGATCTCCGATGCATCTTTCTAGGGTGGTGCGCCGACCAACAGTGGCCGGGGTGTGGTCGGCGCAAGCAGAAACCGACGAAGAGAATTTTGGGGATGAGGGGTCGAGTTTTAGAGTTTTAGAAATTTTTCCATTTTGATAATTTTTGAAAACTAGGGAGTATATATAGACAATTCAAAAAATTACACTCTGACCCCCGAAAATTACAATCAGGCCCCTATCATGGGGCTTTCACAAAAATTTGCATTTTCGAAGCCCTTCTATTGCAAATGTCGAAAAGTGTTCAACACAAAAGTTGTTCGTCTCGGAAAATTGAGAATAATGGTTTAAAAATCAGTTAAATCGGAGTTTGTTTGCTATCTTTATAGCTGAAAAACAAAACGTTTATGTGTATAATAATAAAATCAGAATTCGCGTAACCGGTTCTCGAAATCACCCGTTTTCCAACGCGATGAAACTTCACTTAAAAATATTCCAATCTATTTTCCAACACCTAGAGCCTTATTTTTGAATATCAATCAGTTCTAAATTCCAAACTTCAATTTGAAAAGTTTCTAGAACCTTTCCGAAAAATATTCGGGATATTACAATGCTGCTCTCACTAATTTTACTCGAATTCCACACTCCCCTATGTGGAAACGGAAATATTATTGGATATATTTCTAGTTGGACGTCGAGTTCTCATTGTTAATGTCATGCCTCACCTAATGGGTATTGGCATTTCATTTCCAATGAGTCAAAACTCCTTTTGTTTATATCTCTATACAAGGCTCAACATTTCAACCTCTAGCGAACAATATCTTACCTAATGGGTTTTGACATCTTCACTAGTTAAGCTAGGCCCAACACCTTTCATCACGTAACACATTTGATTGGCCCTCACCTAATGGGTTTTGGGTTTGCAATTCGTAGGCTACATATGAATGGGTTTTATAGCGGAAATCCGATAACGTAGCGGAATAGTGGAAAATCAAAATTTTCCGATTTCAAAATTTTTCTGGGATCAATTAAATAAACTTATTTATTTTATTATCCAATCATCAAATTCTGAAAAATTACAGAAGAGATCAAATTTCTTAGTAATTACCGAATAGCCCCAAAACTTTGTAAATTGATCATTTTAGTCCAAAAATTATCAAATATAATTTTGGATGATTCTAAATCATTTGTAAAATATTTTTCAACACATCTAATGCATCAAAATCAGATTTCACACAAATCCCCAATTTTTTAGCAAAAGCCGAGAACACCCCAAGATTTTCAATTAATTGCAATTTGGTCCATTTTGTTCAAAACATGCCAAGATCAAATCCAATCAACCCAAAATTTTACATGCATCATATACACTCCATAATACATCACATATATGAAAAGCCCCAAATTTGGAGTGGGTTAAGAACCCTAATTTTTCAATTTCATCAAATTATCCAATTTAACCAAATCTTCAAAACCCAACACTTTAATCTATCCAATACTTCAGCAAAAAAGCCTCACAACTTTAAAATAACTCTAGAACAATTCTAGGTCACCAAGGAGTGGCTTACTAACTCTAGAATGACAACTTTGATTTTCAAAGAATCAAAAATAAGCCTTTCAAACAAGTTAAAGCTTACTTACATGCATCAATCTTTCATACAAGTTCTCAAACAAATAAACAAAAACTATAAGAAAAGAGAGAACAACAAAGCAACACAAAATGATGCCAAGAATGTTAGAAACAATTTCCATGTTGAAGGCTTTGAATAAATACTTACAAAAACTAAAGATTTTCAAGCTTTTTTCTTTAAGTCTCCAAGCTTCTCTCTCAACTTCTTTTATATTTATTTTTGTGTATTTGAAACTTATGAAACCCTAAAATGAAACAAAACAATTTATACCTCCAACCTATAGCTTAGCCAAATTTGGTATATGTCAAAATATCTAGATATTTATTTTTTGTTTCATCAATTTGCTTTATCAACTTGTAAGCTTTATCATTAAACCATTTAATGAATTCCTTAAAGTCAAATAAAGCAACTAAAAGCATTTCCATAATCATCACAACTTTAAGATATTTATATTTTAATTAATTTAATCATTTAACAATTAAATAATTATTTAAATACAAATACATTAAATATATGTATTATATTTATATTAAATATAAAATACATATATATTTATGATATTAGTCAAATATCTCAATTTGACAATTAATTAATATGCATTTGATAAAATCTAATATTAAATGCAAATACACAAAAATTAGGAAATGACTATTGGTTCCCTTCATATGTATTTTTGCGTTTAACCTTTAAACGACTTATAAATAATCAGTATTTGCCCTAGTGCTCTACGAGTATATTTCATTAGTGAGACTCTCTAGATTCAGGCATATCCGTCACAAAATCCAATTTCGTGTCCATAATTTAGCCACCCGTAAATTATGACAACCACGAATAATCTCGCTGAATCATACAGGTCGAGGTCATGGAAAATGTATAATTCCTCTGTCACAGGTATGCAGATATATCCCAGAGATAAAAATGTAAACGTCAAATCTCTATAGGGACAATCCCATCGACGTCTGTATTAGCAATCTCAAAAAGAACATTTAGACCTGACTTCTAAAACGTACCACGGGCCCATGGTTTTTATCGATTGCTAATCATAAATGGACTACCTATGTTATGTACACAGAATTGACGGATCCTATCTTGACACACACATGACACCCTGAGGATCTATCCACACCCAACGAACAGGCGGAGGTCTGATCTAAATAGATCGGTGACATGACTGCCATCTAAGTTTGAAGGATGTCTCATGTGCCCACAGTGGCATCTCAAGTCTAAGAATCACAAATGCAACTCAACCCGTGAAGATTCTTATTGACGTTGGTGTACCATCCATTAAGAATCTTCGGTGAGTCATTCAGTGTTTATCCGCTATAAACACCTACACGTCTATACTAATCTCCAAGACTTATGGTTCATTGAGAAATCATTGGAATCATATATTCCAGTATACGACATGTGCCGGTCTCAACGGGTTTACTTTACTGACCAAGTAGTGTAAACCTTGACCAGGAAGTGTTTGAGAATGACAACGTCATGATACAACTCAATGTCAGTTGCGACGCTTTTGCAACAGTATCATGACTAGTCATCTTAAGGTTTATTACGTCTTTACCATACTAAAAGATATATTATATTACAGAATCTGCTTGTATTATTCAAAATAAAATGTTTTACATAAGTATTTTCAAGGAAATACAAATGGGAATTGGCGCTCTGAGCACCAACCCCAACAACATATAAAAACAAATCAAATAGTACTTAAATATATAATGGTCCCTCACCTAATGGGTTTTGGATTACAAAAATATATATAGTGGGCTATTTGATTGTGTTGGAAGGTGAATGCTTAATATTCAATCTTGTGGATTATTTAATTATTCTTATCTTATATGATTTAGGTATTTTCTTTCAGTGCGTCTTGATGTTTTTGTATCTTATACTTTCATCGTGCACAAGAAAATTTACCACATAACTTTTATGTTTGGCTTTATACGAGGGGGTCCTAATATTTTATTAACACTTCAATAAGACTGTTCCTTTTGGTTTAAGACAATCATTCACAATTCTGTAATTAGAGAAAAACTCCTAGAAGATTAGGGGGTCTTGTGTGACCACTTAAGTCTCTATCTTCTTAGGCTCTTATCGCATTGGTGACAGAGTTTTCTTTAGTACCTCTTTGTTCGAGAAGGTCTTAGCCTTTATTGCCTTGATTAATCCTATTACTAATCTTGAAACTTTTAAAGGATTATACTTTCATTATCAATTAATATTTTAATCATATTAAAAAATTAAGAGATATAATCAAGTTGTATTAGGATTCATGTGGTGATTTAATTTTAATCTAATTTTAAATTTTATTTGGGTTCAACTTCAAAAGAAGTTATTTAGTTCAAAACTATCAACGACTCAATTTCTATTAGAATTCTTTCCAAAAATAATTTTAATGGAAAAAGAAATTCTAATCTTAATCAAATTTTAATTTTGGAAATTTTTTAAAATATTTATAATTTAAAAAATTATAATTTTCACCTCTGATCGTTTTGGGTATTTATAATAAATCCCTAAAACTTTCAGAATTTTACAAATTAGTCATACAAAGTCTGTCAACCTGAATTTTCAAAATCTGTCCAACAGATTGTTTCGTATAGCAGACAACCTTTCCGAATTCCGATTGAGTTGAAATTTTACAGAGTCGTTAGTCCATATGTCTAGTGTCTCCACAAAAACATTAAAAAAAAAATTCGATTTTATCAACATAAAATAATAGCCTAACCGGACAGCTCTCATTAGGATCTCATATATATGCTTTACTTTGTTTTCATCAAACGACATAACCTCAAAGCTACTAATACCACTGTAAGGCTTTGGGGTTAGCACAAAAGCATCCATGTGACTGAAATTTAAAATTTTCTTCCAAAACCACTTTTAAGGATCGTGGTTATGTCGTTATTGATGTAAACAATATACTATTAAATTAATATCTATTAATTTTAACATGCATGCAATAAAATTTTATTTATCAACAAAAATAATATTTACTAATAATAAAACATACCTTGAAGTACTGATTATCTTTCTTGAGCTTTTTGAATATCCTCCTTAATTTTTCCCTTGTAATAGTCTAGTTGGCACACTAGCACTACTCTACGATCAAATCGTTCCCATTTCTTTTCTAGGATGCTGAAGTCTTTAGGAACAAATTAGAACTATTCCCGGAGAGAGAGCAAAAACGCAAAACACATTGCTTATATATATTCTTAATGCACACCTTCAGCAACAATTGCCTCTTGTTATTTTTTTCTCATTTTTAACGTGAACAGCAACCCTTTGCTTTTATAAGTGAACAACAATTTTTTATTTTTTTTTGTTATATGTTTTTTTCTAAGCATCAACGTGAATATATATGCATAGGATTTGTTTCAATCGTATCCCAATACAGTAAGGTCAATCCAATATCTCTCCAAATCAAATTTGGTATCTTAAAGATTTTTTCCAAAATAAAATTAGGATACTTAATCAAATTTAGGAATCCTAATTAAATAAAGACTTCCCTATTTAATCATAATTATGACTATAATTAATTTGGGTGCTAGCCCACTAAATTAAAGCCCAATTGATTAAATATTATTTTGGCATAATAATTAATTAACTATTATTTAATTAATTTAACTTGTAATTTTAATTAAAAAATATTTAAAATTACATTTAATTTATTAAATATAAATATCAAATATTTATTTAAATAATTAAATCTAATTTTAAATTTCGAATTTATTAATCTAATTTATATTTTCGAAATAGTTCGAATATCCTAATCCAATTAGGAAACACCAAAATAATCATTTATTAACTTTTAATAAACATCCTCGAATTTGTAACATAGACGGAAACTATATTATGCGACTGTCCTAGGTTCATTATCGAGTAGCAGTGAAATAATATTAACTCTTAAATATTTCATCTCTATAATATTCCATAAACCATGGGTAATCGCCTAACAGCAAGCCATGACCCCTAGTCGATAAATGAAGTGAGAAAACATATGAACCTTTTACAATACACTTCGAGCATGTCATCTCATTCCTTCCGATAGTAATATTTCTTATCGAGCATGGGATCATGGTAAAGTCAAATCCTTACACTCGACATATCTTTAAACTTTATCTTGTGGATTTGATATCTCTAAGATATTGACTGCTTTGGCAAAGACTTATATCCACAACTTTGAGTTTCCTTCAAACATCTCTAACTTTTATTATTAAAGCTATCGGATCCCATCTTGAAGCATACGTGACTTCGTACGTTAATCGCTCAAGGCCATTTAGCATTTATTCAAAGGACGTGGATAGTCGAATGGGGATATACCAGTGAACCAAGAATACTATCACACAAGTCATCATATGATCTCAGATCAGAGGATATGACGACACTAATGTATTATTACGAAGATCAATGACCTTAGATAATATTATCATGTGATCTTACGCTTCTGTGGTCGTGTTCGATATTTCATTCTACTAATGAACCATCTATTGTCCGTGTCCTTATGATATGAGACTCATCATCCATTCTATTAACATCATATGTTAATCTAGGCGACACACAATAATATTGGTCAAGTGATATATTATTATCCTGTAAAACAATCACATCTTACTAAGAACTTAATTTAAGACATATATAAATATCGTTGACTCTTATAATCGCAAACGTCTTTTGGATTTACGATATTCATCTGACATAATGTCTTAGGATATACATATAAATTTGGATGTAATAATGTGTAGTTAACAAATGCCTTTTATCAATAAATAATAAACTATATTACAAATATTATGCCATAAACCATTACATCCACAACTGGTTTTAGGGCATATACTCTAACACAATCGGCCTAGTAACCAAAGCGCTCAATCGGTCAATTAGCCAAGTCGCCCCAACCAGCCGAAGAAACACCCGAACCAAAGGGCAGTTGCATAAATTTGGCCATGCAATTAAAGGATCCAACGTTCACAGCGGTTGCTATAAGTAGCACACCACAACATGTATCATAATCTGGTAGTTACCACAACTTGGAGGCAGGACATGAGCAATTGTCACATCTGGTAGGAGAGGAATCAAGGAGTTGTAAGACAATGAGATTCAACTGCTTGGATGTTGGTTTCTATTAAGGTCCCAAGATCATAAACAAGCATGAAATATGTGCGAATACAAATCAACGAAGTTGCGGAATACTCACATCGATCGGTTGAGCGACGCTTTGACGAACAAAATCAACTTTCTGCCCTTGTAGCAGCTCACGGCTGTGGCAGTTCACAGCTCACTGGTTTGGCTCGGTTTTGGTCCTTCGTCAAGCTCCAAGCTTCGTCGAACGATTCCCAGCTCATGGGTGGACTTCCCTATCACCTTCGCATGTCTCTCGGAGTGCTAGCTCTTGTGATTTTTGCCATAAAATCACCACTTTTGCTTCCTATCTTCTCGGAAAAACCAGAAGAAAATAGCCCAAATGGGCCTGAAGAAGTGAGAGAAGCTTTGACTGCAAACCGTGAACAATGAGAGAGAATGAAAAGAAAAATGTGTATATATTTTCAATTTCCAAAATCAATTATCCATATACCATTTTTCATTTCAAAAAGTTAAAAGCAAAAACAATTAAATGCCTTCCAACTTCCATCAACTCATTAATCCATCAATCATTAATAGTGATTGGTGTCAATCACTCAAAGTGAAAGACATCCATCACTTGATTGAAGAATGATGTGACGCTAGATGTGACTAGCGATTTGACGCTTGATTTGACTTGCGTGCCGCACTCGAATTCGAAATGCGAATGCGCTCGCAAACAATCCCGGGCTCGGGTTCGCTAATTCCAAATTAACGAATTTTCCGTTGCGTCGTAATTAAATGATTACGCCTAGCGAAATCACTATTCACGTCACTAACGAATTAATTCTAAATCAATTCGTTCGCCCGAATTAAAATCTAATTTTAATTCCGCGTCGAAATCTAATTTCGTATAATATATCGAATATATTAATTTATCGATTAATTCCAAATTAATCGTTATCTCCCTTTAATTGATATTTTATCCCAGATAAAATATCTTCGCAATTAATCCCAGATTAATTTTCTCTCTCTTCTTATTAATCCCAGATTAATTAAAAGTGCGAGTCATACGTCATCGGTGAATCTTTGGGAAGTGACCCATGAGATCCCCGGATATGTTGGCAGTAAATTCGGTCGTCGGACTTCCGAACACGTAAGTACCTCGTACTACGTTTATACCGATTTACAAGACAAGGTTGGCCTCTAGCAAAGAGCCATGCTTACCCAATTCTCCAGAATTATCCTTACAGGAATAAAAAATCTATATCAGGCG
Source organism: Zanthoxylum bungeanum (assembly GCA_019454045.1). NCBI lineage: Eukaryota > Viridiplantae > Streptophyta > Magnoliopsida > Sapindales > Rutaceae > Zanthoxylum > Zanthoxylum bungeanum. The sequence continues at coordinate 32,707 of SKCR01015570.1, forward strand.
TAGTATACATAGTATTGCGTATGTCGATCCAGTATCGGATGATCACGTGCTAGGCCTGGGGCTGAAATTGTGTCTGCCCCGTACGAAGCACATGTCGGATGTCTGGTAACTAGTCTCTATAATCGGATAAACATGACCTTGTCATTTTATCCCGATGACTGCAATACTTAAGAGTACTAGTATCGTATCCTACGTGACCATCATCTCCATATGACTAAAGTGATACTTCTATCTTGACATCACACCCAACACACTACGATTCTCAATATACCCAGCATTGGCGTACACAGAACTTGTTAAAGCCCTGGACGACCGCAACCAAAGTATATTGATTGTCGCAAGTATTAGCGGTGCAAGTCTCAGGTTAAGACCAAATACACCTACCCTGATTTCGGACTTCCATAGACACATAGTCATACTACCAATGGAATTCTGAGGGGGTCTATCCAGAGCGAAGCTGTTTCCTGTACCATCGGTAAAACACAACCTCCTATTACACTTGTATGAGTATCATATACCCAAATATATGAGAACTATGCCGTTGTGCCCTCACAACGCGCACAAGTACAATACTAGTCTTTGACGTATTTATCGATGTCCTATCTCGATAATACTCTGACTAGGGATATTTAATGATTTATCCTTTGTGGACTGATACTGTCTCATATCATTCTCCGTCCAGGAAAAAATCATAGGGACCTCCTATCATTTATATATCTAGGTGATCTAATCACAAATGATAAGAGTGCAATATCCTATGTCACATAGTTAATTTGTAAAACAACATCGTGATCTGTACAAATAGTGACGCTATGGGTCATAATTGTCCAATAATCTCCCACTTGGCCTATAGCCAGTCACTCGAGTGTCTGACACCCGAACTATGTACGGTTGGCTCAAATTGCTGAGAAAAGGCTTTCGTCAGCGGATTTGTATGATTATCATCTGATGCGATTTATTCGATCATCACATCGCCACGATGTATGATCCGAACGAATCAGATGAATATCGAAGTATGTATCTGGATCGTTGATGAGACCATTAATTCTTTAGCCTACACTGCAGCCTAGCTCAGCTGCTAACAGAATTATATCTAATCTAATTAGATTTGTTGTCGACCTAGAAGGCTTCTATTTCCACCTCAGCTGCAGCAATAACCCGTATTTGTTGTTTATTAGGTAACAATATCTTGCTTGGAAGATTTCCAGGTCACTGTACCGTTATTCAAACTGTGTAGTACCGTTTGCGACTTGTAGTCGCTTTTATCGGTTTAGGAAACTTGCAGTAGTGATCCCAGTCACTCTAAGTTCTCATTCTCCATAGATTAAGACAACATCCTTAGTTCTCTAAGACACTAAAGATGTTCTTAACTTCAATCCAGTGACTATCACTTGGATTGGCCTGATTATGAATCCATATGCTCAAAGCGTATGAGACACCAGGTCCCGTACATTTTTCAATGTACGATTTCTCGGAGTGTTTTCTCAAAAGCCATATTCTCGGAGTGTTTCCAAGAAATGACATATTATCATTATTGTATAGGACAGCCACTGTCAGTGCACTCCCACTAACCCTCTTATATACACAAGAATCATTTCGTTTTGAATTAAATCATAAACGATTATGATTACATCAAAAAGATAATTCCAAGAACCTATGCTTGCTTCAATCCAAACATGGATCAAATAACCTGCAAACCTTGTTTGCTTGTTATGGTACGACAAAACCAACAGGATGTTGTAAACATCCCCCAAAAGGTTTCATTTTTAGGAAAGTGATTTTCCCGTTTAGCTGACATATTTCATAAATGAAACACGCAGCTTTAGCAAGCATTATCCAAATGGATTTACTGTGGCAACAGGTAAAAGGTTGAATTGTAATCAACACAATGTTGATAACGATACCTTTCTGCTACAAGCCTAGCTTAGTTCTTTGGTATGTTGCCTTCCATGTATGTCTTCCTTGAAGACTTATATAGTACCAATAGGCACAATGCCTTGCGGTACATCAACTTGTATCCAAACATAGTTGATATACATGGAATCCATTTTGGATGTCATGGCACTTTGCCATAATGGGAGTCGATACCTTGTATCACTTCCTCATACGTAGTCAGTTGGTATACCTCAATAAGATAGACATCTTTATGAGGTGAGATCAGAAACCCATACCCCAGGTTGTCTTCTGACTCTCTCCGACTTTACGCGGTTCTTGTGTATTTGAAGATTAATGGTATAGTTTCATCCTTGATGAACTATTTATGTTCCATTAAGATTCGGTGCCTAAAATAGTGTTACTCCGATTTTCATCGAGTTATACAATCCTCCCACTTACCACTGCATATCGGTATTCCTCTTAGGAAAACCGCATGGCGAGCAACAATTAAATTGTTCTCTAATGAGTTGTATAAGTACTATACTTTGGTATCCCTAGGATTACCGACAATTGACACTTATCCAATTTGGGTTTTAGTTTGGTATCATCCAATACCCAAATATACAGGAATGTGAAACCCAGTTTCTTTCCTGTTCATATCTAATATGAAATCTGTCAAACAGATTTTTATGGAACCTTATTCAAAATAAGTTCTGCACTGTTAATGCTTATCCGTTGAAGGAAATGGTAGCTCAGAGCGACTAATGATTAACCTCATCATGTCTAACAAAATTCGGTTACTCAGTTCGGACACACCGTCAGGATGACGTGTTCCGGGAGGAGTCCTCCTTGAAAGAATACTATACTCTTTCAAGTATATGAGAAACTTATTGCTTAATTATTTTCCATTACGGTCTTACCGTAACGGTATAATACTTTAGCCGATCTGTTTGTCTATTTTCGTGTCGAAACTTAAAAGTTTCCGATTTTTGTTCTTCAAAAGAAACACACAACCATAACGTGATGCCACATCCGTAAAGGTCACGGAATAGTCATATCCACCTCTAGCCTTCCACTTGCTTCACTATGAACTATGGCTAACAGATTGGTGGCATTTACACTTTTACCAGATAAATAGTGTTTTAGGCACTTTGCCCAATAAACTAAATTCGTAGACTTTATTTGATTGAATCAAATTTGTCCTGGTACCCCCTCTTCAAAAGTGTGGATATACGATTCTTATTTATTTGTGTCCCAGACAACAATGCCACAAAAGTTTCATCTGATCAAATCAGTTGAGCAATTTGTTTGTCATGTTTTACGTTTGAGATTTATTTATATTCAAAATATAAATTCTGTTATTCACATCTAATGTGTTTATCTCAATATCATATTTATATAATAAAACACTTTAGTGTTCTAGAATATAAAGGTTCACCCGCAGCGGATTAAACACTGATACAGAGATAATGTATCTTGTCAAACTAGTTACATTATAACAGTTTCCTAATTTAAGTACACACCCGAAGGTAGTTCCTAAACTTAGGTACCTGCGGTTAAAACAGCGACTTTCGTCCCGTTTCGAATTCGCAGATAAATCTCTATTGAAGTCAGTATCTTATTCAAAACAGATTCTGAACATCAATATATTTATGTATCACACTAAGTATTTAAAATCCAATTTTAATACTAGTAGTGAACATAATCATGACAAACATATTTGAAGTCAGAGCCTTGCTCGTCTTCAATTCCTTCATGTCTACTTTGTCCAAACGGCAGTCACGCTTCCGCGATCCCGTTTGCCACAATTTAGGCAGACATTTTGGGATATGTCATTTATCTTCCCAGAAGATTATAATGATTTTGCCTTTGCCCTTTTCAATACTCCAGAAGCCTTTGGCCAAGCCTCGGGTTTCTAAACTATCGAAGTAAGGTGCGCCTTGCGTTACTTGCCTAATTGAAAAGTTTGACTTTGTCTCCTTGAGAATAGTCATTAACTCTCCAAGTGTTAAGTATTGCAATTTTAGTACTTCTAAAATCTAAGTATAGATTTATGAAGATCCTTCAATTTCAGTATCATAATTTAAGGATCTAACCCTTAGTTTTGACACAGAAATTAAGGAGTCTACTGCGACAAGCTTAATGGATTAAGCACTTAAGTTATCATCACATAAATCTTCCAAAAATTATGCTCTACTATTTGCTTAACTCCGGGCTTAGACATAATATGTTATTTTATCAAATAAAGTAACTTATTATTTTCCAGGACCATCCTGAAATTTATTCCCAATTTGAAAATTAGACCATTTAAATATATTTTCCCTAGGATTATGTTTTAAATGTCAATCTTTCAATTTATCTTGATTTTAATAGTCCAACTATTTAATCAATGATTTAGGTACTATTTATTATAATGATTATAATAGTCCAACTATTTAATCAACTATAAATAATTAAATCAAATATATTCATTACTATAATCCAATTATATAACCAACTATAAATGAAATGTTTGAATATAGTCCAACTATTAATTAAAACAACGTTTTAAATATTAGTCCAACTAACATTTAATTTATTTGACGAATGATATTTGTTTGAGCGCGTATGGCAAGTAATTAAACGAATATTGTAAATTTAATTCCTGCCTCCCACTATTTTTCGGCGAGCCTCTAACCCTCTGTCGAGTACTCGGGAAACCGTGTTTCCTAACAGACTAGGATCCCGTTAAATATCACACAATCTTGACTTTTGCCAACAAATTGTATGATAATTAACTAGGTAGATCTCTAAGATCGATTGGATCCAATCCAATTCCTAGATCCGGTAGGGGGACACCCGCGTCGGAAACATATATCTTAATATGCCAATACATCCAATGTAAATTTTTACTACACATCCTCTCAATCAACTAAGCCTTGGCTTTGGCACAACAAACTTAGTGATCCCAGTCAAGCGCGACCCATTGACCATGGAAAGCTTCATAATCAATGTCGATGGACAAGAAATGGTCTTGACTTTTGCCAACAAACCACAACTTGGACAAGACACCAATATTGAACAAAGCCTTCGTGATTCAAACACATCTTCGACGGAAAAAGCCTTGACTTTGGCCAACAAGCCAATGCCAGTCTCGGATCTTGAGTGAGAATCACTCAATGGAAGGAAATACGCTTAATCTTTTGCTAGGGTTTTTCGAGTGCAAATTGGCAACCAATTTATTATCTTTGTTAAGGTCTCATCATCATACACCGTTAAACATGCATTCTAAACACATAATAAAGCGCATATGAATAAAATAATAATGATATGCAGATGGATACTTTAAACATTGATCCTAGATCAAATCTCTCCCTTTCTCTCTCCCTCTAGCACATGTATTTACTTCTACCCGTTACACTACACTTCTAAAGAAACCTCATTTACATTGAGGGGAATATATGAGAAGAGAATACAAAGAATAAGGAGTTGATAAGGCTGGACTCGTAGGTCCAATTAATAAATAAAATTTATTACAACAATTTCTAAAATTGTCCCACCCATCTAATATCCATCCGATATACATTATTCATGCATCGCAACCATGTATTCACACAAGCATGTTATCAATCAATCTAATCAAATTAATTAATCTGATAATTAGTGATCATCCAATGTTCAAACAACGATTTGATTTTGTTCGAGTCAAACTCATTTTGCGAATAAGTACTCAAAGTACGAATTAAATTAAACTACATCATTAAATCCAATTTAATATGTATTTAATACTAACTCATTATTTAATTCCAAATTAAATATCACACTTTATTAACGGACTTTTACGACTTAAATTCCAAATTTAATCGTTACGGGTCTCAAAGCCCGATTAACGTCCAACGTCAATTTAATTAAAGTCCAATGGGCTTTTAATTAATTTCTTAAAGCGTGGACTTTTGGTCAACTCGGGTCAAACCGATAACCAAAATCCAATCCGGGAGTTACCCCATAAGCCCAAAAATCAATTTTGGCCCATTTGGCCTAAACCCAACTTGGTACAACCAAGCCCAATAAGCCCAATAACAACTTTAAAAGCCCAAATCCAATTTTAAGGCCCAATTAATTAAATCATAAAATCCAATTTCCAAATTTAATTAAAATAAAGTGTATATAGCATTATTAATCACCCAAATCAATATTTCCAAAACACCAATTTATATAATTAATCATGCTCATTACATCAATTAGTGTCCAACACATTTTGATTAAAATCAAACCCAATTACATGCTTATAACTCTCGACATTCATAGGGAATTTTAAATCGATTTCTATTTCAATCCAATTGAATCCACAATCAATATTAAATCAACATTCCCAATTGATTCAAGTAATCCAATGATCAAAAATAAAAAAATCACCAAGACACTTAGGGCTATAACTCTCGGTTTTTAGGGTTTATTATGCCAAATTACAAATCCAATCCAATTGAATCAAATTCAACATTAAATAACATTCACTAATGATTTCCAACACATCTAATGAATCAAAAATCAAAATTCCAAGACATTTAGGATCATCAACCATTCGGCCAACACATCCAATTTTGGGGAAAATTGTTCCAAATCAATTTTCTTGAAATTGATCAAATCAAACTTCAATTAAACATGTATTAAGCATACTCAAACATCCAATTCATCCAAATCATGTTCAAATACATTTTACCCTATTTTAAGCCCTAAATCAATTTCATGCTCAAACCTTGCTCTAGATGCCATTGTTGGTTTCTATTAAGGTCCCAAGATCATAAACAAGCATGAAATATGTGCGAATACAAATCAACGAAGTTTCGGAATACTCACATCGATCGGTTGAGCAATGCTTTGATGAACAAAATCAACTTTCTGCCCTTGTGGCAGCTTACGGCAGTGGCAGTTCACAGCTCACTGGTTTGGCTCGGTTTTGGTCCTTCGTCAGGCTCCAAGCTTCGTCGAACGATTCCCGGCTCATGGTGGACTTCCCTATCACCTTCGCATGTCTCTCGGAGTGCTAGCTCTTGTGATTTTTGGCACAAAAATCACCACTTTTGCTTCTCATCTTCTCGGCAAAACCAGAAGAAAACAGCCCAAATGGGCGTGAAGAAGAGAGAGGAGTTTTGGCTCCAAACCATGAACAATGAGAGAGAATGAAAAGAAAAATGTGTATATATTTTCAATTTCCAAAATCAATTATCCATATACCATTTTTCATTTCAAAAAGTCCAAAGCAAAAACAATTAAATGCCTTCCAACTTCCATCAACTCATCAATCCATCAATCATGAATAGTGATTGGTGTCAATCACTCAAAGTGAAAGACATCCATCACTTGATTTACGAATGATGTGACGCTAGATGTGACTAGCGATTTGACGCTTGATTTGACTTGCGTGCCGCACTCGAATTCGAAATGTGAATGCGCTCGCAAACAATCCCGGGCTCAGGTTTGCTAATTCCAAATTAACGAATTTTCCGTTGCGTCGTAATTAAATGATTACGCCTAGCGAAATCACTATTCACATCGCTAACGAATTAATTCTAAATCAATTCGTTCGCCCGAATTAAAATCTAATTTTAATTCCGCGTCGAAATCTAATTTCGTATAATATATCGAATATATTAATTTATCGATTAATTCCAAATTAATCGTTATCTCTCTTTAATTGATATTTTATCCCAGATAAAATATCTCCGCAATTAATCCTAGATTAATTTTTTCTCTCTTCTTATTAATCCCAGATTAATTAAAAGTGCGAGTCATACGTCATCGGTGAATCTTTGGGAAGCGACCCATGAGATCCCCGGATATGTTGGCAGTAAATTCGGTCGTCGGACTATCCGAACACGTAAGTACCTCGTACTATGTTTATACCGATTTACAAGACAAGGTTGGCCTCTAGCAAAGAGCCATGCCTACCCAATTCTCCAGAAATATCCTTACAGGAATAAATGATCTATATCAGGCGTAGTATACATAGTATTGCGTATGTCGATGTAGTATCAGATGATCACGTGCTAGGCTTGGGGCTGGAATTGTGTCTACCCCGTATGAAGCACATGTCGGATGTCTGGTAACTAGTCTCTATAATCGGATAAACATGACCTTGTCATTTTATCCCGATGACTGCAGTACTTAAGAGTACTAGTATTGTATCCTACGTGACCATCATCTCCATATGACTGAAGTGATACTTCCGTCTTGACATCACACCCAACACACTACGATTCTCAATATACCCAGCATTGATGTACACAGAACCTGTTAAAGCCCTGGACGACCGCAACCAAAGTATATTGATTGTCGCAAGTATTAGCGGTGCAAGTCTCAGGTTAAGACCAAATACACCTACCGTGATTTCGGACTTCCATAGACACATAGTCATACTACCAATGGAATTCCGAGGGGGTCTATCCAGAGCGAAGCTGTTTCCCGTACCATCGGTAAAACACAACCTCCTATTACACTTGCATGAGTATCCTATACCCAAATATATGAGAACTATGCCGTTGTGCCCTCACAACGCGCACAAGTGCAATACTAGTCTTTTACGTATTTATCGATGTCCTATCTCGATAATACTCTGACTATGAATATTTAATGATTTATCCTTTGTGGACTGATACTGTCTCATATCATTCTCTGTCCAGGAACAAATCATAGGGACCTGCTATCATTTATATATGATAAGAGTGCAATCTCCTATGTCACATATTTAATTTGTACAACAACACCGTGATCTGTACAAATAGTGACGCTATGGGTCATAATTGTCCAACATTGGGTCCCCTCTGTCGGACTTCAGCCGCTCTAGGCTTTTGAGCCTCCATCATCCTCTTCTGATCAAGTACAAATCTCATTCTATTCCTGCTCAGTGTTTGAACTTCTTTAGAGTAAAAAACCACCATCAAAAATTTATTAGTTAGTTATGTAGTTGTAATTTTGAAAGAACACTTTCACTAACGGTTAGCACTTGCATCTTTTTGCAGGTATGCCCCGTTTGCCTAGAAAGGGTAACGATGAATATGGTTGATCACATAAAAAACTGCATGGAAACTTGTCAAATATATCCTTCCTCTACCATATTAGACTTGAAAAGTGTCATCTTTATTTCTTCTCTATTTCCAGTTTGGAATTTCTTGTCTTCGATTTAACTTGTTTTAGTTATTTTAATTTTCGCCTATTTTATGTTTTTAATGTGGCGATGATGCTATGCTGTTCTTTCCTTAACAAGAGATTAACTGTAATCTCTTGTTCAACTATTTCGTCTTTCATCCTCGTCTGTTTCTTCCTCTAAAATGGCACCTCATCAATGGCTATCATTAATCTACTGCTGATGAGTCCGAAAGTGTAAGCACTAGAGAAAGAGCAGAAGATAAAAGCTTGTATGAGAAACACTTGAAATGTAAGTTTTTTAGTTACGTACAATACAAGAATTTCCCTTTCAATGTTTTCTTTTTTCCTCAAATTTATCATACTCAGGAACAAGTTTTGAAGCGCCAAGGATATTGTCTGGTAAATATAGCTTATAATATCACGCTTTGAATCTGAAGAAAACTGCAAGCCAGCAAAGAAAGGGATATATCAAGCATAGTTGGTGAAGTGCATGCAAAATTAAGCGGCTAGAGTTGTATGGAAGAATAGGGATGGAAAAAACGAAATAAAAATACAATATTATGAAGAGAAGGAGTTAAAGCGGACAGCGACAGCCAATATGGTGTTATAGTTATGAATTCAATATTGTTGACGGCTGATTTTGGTTTCAGGGCAATAAGGGTTTTTTACTCCCTAGACAATCCTCCTCCAACTGTGAATTTGTTTTGTTTATGGGAAACCAAAAGTAAATTTGGCAAAAGATAAGTAAATTCACCAATCAACAAAGAGATTTAACGTGGTTCGGCGGATCAGATCCAACCTACATCCACGGGCACAGAACAGACGATGTTTTATTACCGAAATATGTTTCTCTGAACTGTTTTTTGTTTACAAGTCTAATTCTCTCTTGTTCTCTTCTTAACTCTCAACGCTCTCAACTCTCAACTCTGCCTTACAAGCACGCTTTCCCCTCCTATTTATAATAGCAAAGAAACAGTTTTCCTTTTCCCATAAGGAATCCTAGTTGAAACTACCTTCACTTCCTTTATCCTATTAGGACAATGACTTATCAACTTTTCCCCATGAAAGTAGGATAACTTATCTTCTTATCCGTAAAAATAAGATGTCTTATCTTCTGGAGCATATCTCGCCATATCCTCGGTCTTCATGAGGTCGGTCATATTGGTCTTTTGAACTGAGAATGCTGCTATCGATATGATAATGCCCGGTCATCCGATCGTAAAGTGGTCGATTTACCGATCGTAAAGTGCTCGGCCCCTCACTAATGTGGTCGGGTCGCTATTAATGATCCTGACCAAGAAGGGAATTACCTTTTTACCCTTGACGTACTGCTTAAATATCATAGGACCTGAAAATACCATCAACATCTGTCCCCTAGTTCTCGGTTCCAACGAGTTATACAAGTTGGTGCCGGGAACTATATAAAAAGAACAGTACTCCTGACGGACTAATGGCTGACCTTTTTTTTTTCATGTTTCTATTCCACTTTTTATCTTTCATAATCTGCTCCGAATAATCTCCTGCAAACGATCTCTTGAGGCCCGGCCATGAGGGGACAACCCGAGCCGAAAATTATATCATGCGGTGGGACGTAACCCGACCCCGAGCTGGGAGAAACACTTGGCTCTGGGGGAATGTTACGCCCCCAGTCCAAGGAGACAGACTCGGTGGGACGTAACCCGACCCCGAGCTTCGAGAAACACTTGGCTCTGGGGGAATGTTACGTCCCCAGTCCAAAGAGACAGACTCGGTGGGACGTAACTCGACCCCGAGCTGAGAGAAACACTTGGCTCTGAGGGAATGTTACGTCCCCAGTCCAAAGAGACAGACTCGGTGGGATTTAACCCGACCCCGAGCTAAGAGAAACACTTGGCCCTAGGGGAATGTTACGTCCCCAGTCCAAAGGGACAGACTCGGTGGGATGTAACCCGACCCCGAGCTGAGAGAAACACTTGGCCCTGGGGGAATGTTACGTCCACAGTCCAAAGAGACAGACTCGGTGGGACGTAACCCAACCCCGAGCTGAGAGAAACACTTGGCTCTGGGGGAATGTTACGTCCCCAATCCAAAGAGACAGACTCGGTGGGATGTAACCCGACCCCGAGCTGAGAGAAACCATAATGGCATCGGTGGAAAGAATCCAGCCCCGAGCCGAATAAGCAAGTGGCCTCGGCGGAAAAAATCCAGCCCCGAGCCGACTAATCCTTGGGACTTATTCAGAAGGGAAATGAATCAACCTTTGAAGCCCTATCGGATTTGGCATGGGCGTCCCCTTGCCAGACCAGCGAAACACAAAAACAAAACTTTAAGAAAATAAAAAAAAACAGGGGTGACTTAACACTTATCCCAAAGCAACAGCACGAATGCCTCAAAACAACGTCCTGTCCTAGGTCTCCAAAATAGAATTTTTAATCTTTCAATTCAGCGTCCCGGCGAACCAGGATTCGGATGAAAGAGCGTTTAGGATGGTAATGGTACATTCCTCTATACGTCAGGTCGCTATGGAGCCTGCGTTTTGTTCGAGGGCTCCTCCTTACAATGCTGGAGCAAGTATACGCCACGAGGGTGTAATCCTTCCTCGTGCTATGCTTCTCACGGATCCGAATGACCAAATAGGTAGGGATCAAAGAGTGTCCGAAACATTAAGGGTATTCTCCTCATTATGCTCGGTAACATTGGAGCAAGCAAACGCTACGAGAGCATAATCCCTCCTCGTGCTATGCTTCTCACGGATCCGAATGACCAAATAGGTAGGGATAAAAGAGTGTCTGAAACATTAAGGGTATGCTCCTTCTTATGTTCGGTAACACTGGAGCAAGCAAACGCCACGAGGGTATCATCCCTACTCGTGCTATGCTTCTCACAGATCTGAATGACCAAATAGGTAGGGATCAAAGAGTGTCCGAAACATTAAGGGTATGCTCCTCCTAATGTTCGGTAACACTGGAGCAAGCAAACGCCATGAGGGCATAATCCCTCCTCGTGTTATGCTTCTCACGGATCCGAATGACCAAATAGGTAGGGATCAAAGAGTGTCTGAAACATTAAGGGTATGCTCCTCCTTATGTTCGGTAACACTGGAGCAAGCAAACGCCACGATGGCATAATCCCTCCTCGTTCTATGCTTCTCACAGATCCGAATGACCAAATAGGTAGGGATCAAAGAGTGTCCGAAACATTAAGGGTATGCTCCTCCTTATGTTCGGTAACACTGGAGCAAGCAAACGCTACGAGGGCATAATCCCTCCTCGTGCTATACTTCTCACGGATCCGAATGACCAAATAGCTAGGGATCAAAGAGTGTTCGAAACATTAAGGGTATGCTCCTTCTTATGTTCGGTAACACTGGAGCAAGAAAACGTCACGAGGGTATCATCCCTCCTCGTGCTATGCTTCTCACGGATCTGCTGGTCAGACAAAACATACGGGAACACATTCCCTGCAGCCGTATTTCCCCAAATGTCCAGGCCGACCATCTTACGGGGGCACTCGCTCCCCATGATTACCATCTCAAAATATCCCTCATAAATGCAAGTCATAGGGTAGTTCTGCTCCAGTTTTGGGGGTTTGACTCTACTACGAAAGGCTCATCTGCTCCCTCACGCGTTTCATCCCTTGATGTAGTCCTGATCCTAAAAAATGAAATGAGTTAGGTCGGAGCACTTCTGCCCGGGGTTTTTATGGTAACACTTGTGATTGGTGTGTCTCAGGTTTGGTGCATTTCCTGATCCCAGATCATCCCTTCGCGTCGAGTATATCCCCTCAAATTATGATTTATGCAATATGATTTTTTTATTCCTCCTGCCCGGTGGGAATCTTCTGACGTCAGGCTCTATCAAGAGGCTATTTCCCTGGATTTCCATGACGATTTTCCCCAGTGGTTTATTCAGAGGAATGTATGCCTCTTCCCCGGCCACATGGTTCACCTGGGTTGAGATTCTCTTTTCCTGGTCATCCCGAGGTATCGGTTTGAATTCCCTTCACCTCGGGGGTGGTTTTTTGAACTCTCTGTCTGGCCTGCGAGGAGCTTCTGCCCTCATCGTCCTCTCTCTGATAGATGTCCCCCTCCGGGTAATTCTCTCATCATCTTCCAAAAAAACAAACTTCCGGGCTGTTTCCAGAGCGGTGGCATAATCCGGTGTACCCTGAATCCTCAGGTGAGTCCACAGCTTTCTGATCTTTAAGGCCCCCTTCAAACTTTCTAGGGCTTCGAGCGACTCATATCCCCGACCTTGAGCACTATGTTATGGTACCATTCAATGAAAGCCTTCATGGGCTCATCGTCCCCCTGCTTTATGAGCCTCAATTCCCCAATTGTCTTTTTTGGGAAGCAGACCCATTTGAAGTGCCGAACAAATGACTTCCTGAGTTGCGCGAAGCTTCCGATGCTCCCTGGGGCTAGACTTCTGAACCAAAGAATGGCAGATCCCCATAAGGTTAGGGGGAATACTTTGTAAACGGCATCCCCCACTACTCCTTGGACCTCCATCAACAGAATAAAACTCTCAATATGGGATTTTGGATCAGTGTGGCCTTTGTAGGGCGTCATGGTCGGCATGTTGAATCATCTTGGGAATTTTACCGACCTTATTTCTTCTGTGAAAGGGAGATTCAACCTCGTCGTCCCGATCATTTCCCGTGTCCGTTTTGAGGTTCGCTCCCCACTTGGCCATTTCTTTTCTTAACCAAGATTTTATACTGCCATCTGTGTTACCGTGCCACCTCCTGCGACCTTCTTTGCGTCTGTTGCCCCAGGTACGGTGTTCCTCATGGCTTGAGACTTCCCGTCCAATTTCACCATACTTCATGTCTCCCCTTCTGGTGTTGCGGGGGCTATCATAGGAAGAATCTGGCGACTGTCTCCCATCTTCTTCTTCCCACGTATCCTCCGTTTGTAAATATTTTTCTACTACTACGGACCTCATCCCGTAGGGACCCTTCCTCATAGGTTCATCTTCTTCGCTCTCATCTGTAACCCTTTTTCCTCCTGCTATTTCGCCTCTCCTCCGACTGGTTCCGGCTTCAAGTCTCTCATTATTCGTCTCTTCCATCCTCTCTAGTTTGTCCATCATGTATTTCAGAAGGATTTGATTTTCCTCCCTATCTTTCCTCATATTTTCCTCCATCTTCTCCATCCAATCCGCTGTTGAACTCCTTGACGACCGGTGATTTCCACCTTCTGCCATTGTCTTACTACGCGAGCTGCTTTTTGTTGGAGTTCCCCACAGATGGCGCCAACTGTTGACAGCTGATTTTGGTCTCAGGGGCAATAAAGGTTTTTTACTCCCGAGAAAATTCTCCTCCAAATGTGAATTTGTTTTGTTTATGGAAACCAAAAGCAAATTTGGCAAAAGATAAGTAAATTCACCAATCAACAAAAAGATTTAACGTGGTTCGGCGAATCAGATCCAACCTACATCCACGGGCACAGAACATACGATGTTTTATTACTGAAATATGTTTCTCTGATCTGTTTTATGTTTACAAGTCTAATTCTCTCTTGTTCTCTTCTTAACTCTCAATGCTCTCAACTCTCAACTCTGCCTTACAAGCACGCTTTCCCCTCCTATTTATAATAGCAAAGAAACAACTTTCCTTTTCCCTTAAGGATTCCTAGTTGAAACTACCTTCACTTCCTTTATCCTATTAGGACACTGACTTATCAACTTTTCCCAATGAAAGTAGGATAACTTATCTTCTTATCCGTAAAAATAGGATGTTTTATCTTCTGGAGCATATTTCTCCATATCCTTGGTCTTCATGAGCTCGGTCATATTGGTCTTTTGAACTGAGAATGCTGCTATCGATCTGATAATGCCCGGTCATCCGATCTTAAGTGGTTGGTTTACCGATCGTAAAGTGCTCGGCCTCTCACTCATGTGGTCGGGTCGGTATTAATGATCCTGACCAAGAAGGGAATTACCTTTTTACCCATGCTGTAATGCTTAAATATCATAGGACCTGAAAATACCCTCAACAAATATTGTGAAGTAGAAGCAGGATATGATGTTTAAATTTAATTGGCAAGCATTGAACAATTTTTTTTTAAATCGTTGGAAACCCCACCGCGAAACTACTACTTCCGGGCTTAAACAGAGCAAATAAAATCCCTGCCTATCCCAGAATTCAAACTCAGGACCTGAAGGTGAGATCCTGACCCTTACACCACCAAGCCCCTTGGGGACGTAAGCAAGCATTGAACACGTGTGTATGGGCTAAATTCGGTCCGATGGAAATTTCGACCTTTTGCTCCAAGATCACAGCTAAATGCACCCCCGAATCTCCCTAATCAAACCCCAAAGACCTATTGCAGGCCCAGGCCCTGGCCCAGTGAACACCAACGCCCGTAACTGAAGGATCATCCAAAGGCCAGTCCACATAACAGGCTCATAAACACAAACCAACCGTTCCAGTCTACAACAGGTAAAAGTAGTAAATACCCCTCATGAAGTCGACCATTACGGGTGATCAGGTGTGATTAAAGACATACCCCCATGTGGGTATATAAGAAAAGAGGCTCGATGAGGAAATGGGGGAATCAACTCTCATAGCTCAACAATATTCTCTCCATAGCTCTCAGCACCTCCCACCTACCACCCTCACGGCAGCCCACATGAATCAAGGTAATGTCTGACCTTGCTCCTCCTTCTACGATTTTAGCATCTAACTTCCATCACTGACTTGGGCGTCGGAGTACCTACGACACCCACCACACCGGTGGGTAAATCCTTCACGTTCACCCTACTTCTTTGTTTTACAGGATCACCAGTGCCCCCTTACGAAATCTCGATTGTGGACCTCGGGTGAAAACCAGCGTCTACAGTTTGGCGCCCACCGTGGGGCCCTAGCGATTCACAGCAAGCAAAGATATCTCCATCTACGACCATTACATACATGACGATTCTTAACTTCAAGTAAAGAGTAGACACCGGATCACGTGGCCGCTCAATTGGCCATTCTCCACGGACGACAATCAATTTTATAGGGAGAAAACACAGCCATGCGAAGCTTCAATACGAGACTCCAAAGGCAGATAAAGCAAATGTCATCTTCTTCCCAACGAAGTGAAGTTTCATATCACCCCAAGTGTCTCACCATTTTTAATGAGAAATCCATTTGCTCCAATCGATGTATACGGGCTATCATCTGGAATAATCTACATACTTATTCCAAACCATATAAGAACACCCTCATAAACCTTCAACATGCCCGATCAGCTAAGAAACATTCTCTAGGATTGTCATCTATTACGGACCACTTTGAGTGGTTGCCATCAACTCCAGACTACATGGAAGAACTGTCATCTTCTCCAAACGACATGGATG
The DNA here is from genome assembly GCA_019454045.1 of Zanthoxylum bungeanum. Lineage (NCBI taxonomy): Eukaryota > Viridiplantae > Streptophyta > Magnoliopsida > Sapindales > Rutaceae > Zanthoxylum > Zanthoxylum bungeanum. The sequence continues at coordinate 49,032 of SKCR01015570.1, forward strand.
GATTCTCTTCAACTCTAAAGTACATATGAAGGTTGTCATCTCTTCCCGACGATGTGGAAAATGATTGTCTCTTTCGGATTACATAGAAGGGCCATCATCTACCTCTCACTATGTGTGAAGATTGTGATATTCGCCACAGACAATATGAATGATTACCAATAACTCTGAACTACATAGGATCATCATATTCTGCACACGACATTGATAGAATGTCATCTACATTATGTTGTTCGGAGGGATTGTTATCTCTCAGACGACATGGGTGGGTGGTCAACTCCACCATACGACACAAAAGGACTACCATCCCCTCCAGACTATATTGAAGGATTATTGTCTCCTTCATGAGACATGAAAGGTATGTCATCATCTCCAGTCGACATGAAATGATTGTTACATATTCTCTATATAAAATACATTAATTACCATTAGCTTCAGACTACGTAGTAAATCCTTCATCATATCTTATAGAATGAAGAATTTCATAGGCCTTAATCAGGTCCAGCCGACCTCTATCAGGTTTTGTAGAATGAGGGGTGGCGACCCTGTTGGTCCGTCATCGGGTCCAGTCGACTATACTCATGAACCTTTATTAGGTCCAGACCTTCATAAAGGTCTTGTAGATTGGAGACTCCCATAAATCTTTATCATGTCTAACAAAGTGAGTAAAGTCCCTAATAGATCTTTGTCTAATTCATTCGACCATGGTCTCACGGACCAGGCCTGGACAACTATAGACTCATACACCTTTATTTGGTATGGTGGAGTGAAAGCTTTCTTGGACCTTCATCTGGTCCAGTCAACTGTAGAATCCTATAAGGTATAATGGCATGCTACTTGAGACAATTGATATCCTACACACGAAAGAAAATAAGAAGGAAACAAGCGACAAAATTTTACATGTCCAAGCCCAAACGACAATTTAAGGAAAACAAAGGCTTTAAAATAAAAGCCCAGAAGAAACAAAAACGAGCCAAAACTTAGCTCATTCAGCATAAATGAACAACCTCTTCCAGCGGATCACGTAAAAGCCCATGGAGAAAGAAAAGGTGGCCATGTAGAGGGATATAATAAGTCATCATGGTTCCAGGCATATAGGACGCAGATTGGTATCTCCACATCCGAACCGACAAGCACACCACAAGAAATGAATGGCCTACTCGCCAAAGCACCGTACGCTTGTTTCCACACGTACTGTAGAAAAGTAGCACGAGGAAGCTGCTAACAAGCCAGCCCAAACACGCAAAGAAAAGCCCACGAAGATGATACACAGCTCACGCACACAAGCCAATGCTCCACATGACTCTTCCATTACTATTCATTCTACCGAAGATATAGAGGACGAATTTAAAGGTTTTTGGAGTTAACCAAGTAACAAGTCAGGCCTCACACGCCAACAAAAGAAAGATGCCCACATGAATATACAACTTGGGGTCCTGCGCCTGTCAGCTAGACCACTCGCCCATGTCCCTGCTTTCCCAGCCAGCCCATTCGACTAGACCATGAGAGAAGCATGCTGAAGATAAGAAAGCCATGTAGCCCATGCATGCCTCCAGAAATGAGCATGCCCCAGCCAACATACATCCCTCCAGCCGACATATTTGTATCTCCATTCTGAGTTGGATCTAGGAAATTAGGTTCACTATCCTCCATAATTCTACATAACTGCATTAATTTCCCTTCCGCAGTGTCATCACCAACCACCCTACTTTCAACTATGGGGGTTCGTGTGCATCATTCATTCTCAACATACCAGATCCATTAGAAATTTCATCCCTCTGGACCAAACGAAGTTGAGAGCTCATAGCACAGCTCCTACACCAGATCGTAAAGACCACATTTCTTTTTTCCATTCACGGGTGTCAGCCGTTCTACATTCATGCACTTCGTCGGCCCCATTGTTAATAAAGGGTGAGTGTGTTCTGGTCAAACTAGATATCTATTGTCGAGTCAAAATGGATGTTGTTCTTGAGTACGTCCATTTGGAGGATGATCTAGGACGAAGTTGATGTCTTGTGGGATGCCAATGACCAATTTTCAAAAGACTTTAGAGTAGAGTTACGACTGTTGAAGATATGATTGAAATGGAAAATTTTACACCCGTTGAATTCTTTGAGGCAGAATAGATCTCCAGCAATATTATAAACAGTCATGAGGCGAAAGGGGAAAATGATGCTCAAATTGTTAATTACATTGCACTGAGTGATGAAGACCATAAGTATGGATGGTCTAGATCTTATGTTTGAGGTTGTCAGATTTGTTTTCAGATTCTTATTGAAAAGCCTTTTTGTGGAATTCTCTCGAGCAGTTGCTAGGCTTTACTTGGTTCTAAAAGTGACAACCGTAGGCCAGATTTCATATCCCTTTTACATTCAATTGACCTCAGCTAGCCGAAACTGCTACACTACTGTACTGAAAATTCACAAACTGCAAGTAGGAGTGTCCCAAGCGACCGTATGCACCCAACGCCTTTACACGGTGCTGCAACGATACCGCCATCATAATTTGGACCAAAAGGTTGAACCCTCATGCCCCAACAAGCTTGCAAAGAACCAACTGCTCAGACCTAGTGACAACGATTTAATCGTCACATGAGGGACGAAGCCTCCCTCTCAAGTCTACAAAACTCATACCCAACCGACGTGTTTGAATCCAATGACGAAAATATCTTCCAGTCGACATGCATAAGTCCAGTAACATGAGTATCCCTCAGCCGACGTGGATGAATCCAGTAACAGAAATATATCCTAACTGACATGCGTAAATCTAGCACGTGAATATCTTCCAGCCGAGTCGACACAATGAGCAACCGACGCAAGACACAGGCAGCAACGACAACCAAAGTCGTTCGTAAACGCGTTCGAACGGAAATGAGACAGAATACTCACGTTCGAGTAGCGTTCGTAAACGCGTTCGAACGGATACGAGACCTGACACATAATAAGGCAAAAACACATGCGCGTTCGAGTTGCGTTCGTGAACGCGTTCGAACGGACACGGACCTGATGCATGAAATAGGATGCAATATATAAACAGAAAATAAAAGGGCGCGGCGAAGCACTGCCGTAAAGGTGACCTTTTGGGGCTCTTGATCTCTCAAAGAGAGGACCTTTAGACCAACATGCTAAGCCCATGCGCGTCACATCACACATACAAGAATAGAACCAATCATATCAACCAAGTATGCCCGATTGAACACACCTTACATCCAATCCGAACACACATCAACCGGCGCGGCAAAGCATCGTGGTAAAGGGCTTTTAGCCCCTCCCCATAGGGGATCTCACAACACACTTACTAAGCCCATGCGCTCGATTGACTTATACATACGAAAATAAAGATAACAATATCAAACTAAGTATGCTCGATTGAACGTATCTCGCGTCCAACCGAACATACATCAACCGGCGCGGTGAAGTAGTGTCACGAAGGTGGCCTTTTCGGCTCTTTGTCTCCTAAATGGAGGACCTTTGGACTAACTCACTAAGCCCATGCGCTTGGTTGAATCATGCATAACTAACGACATATTGAATTCAAGTAAGCAAACTAAATGAACAAGAGCAACATAACAAAAGAAAGATGGTGTCGTTTACCCAAGCGGTACGTGGAATTGTGGCCCGAGTACAGATCATATTACCGTCCATTCGGAATCGGCTATGAAATTTATGTCCGGGTTTCCATCCGATATACCGCGAGAGTTGACACATCTCTCATTCATCCAATACCCACAACATACATCATACACACAATAGGTACCACAAATACAGAAAATATAATCAAAATAAATGACCAGAAAGTAAAATGAGAATAAGTGTGAAAGATACCCTCAGGTCTAACCTTTTAAGCCGTCTCTCGGACTCACGTTCCACGAAGATCGAAAGGGGGGTAAAGCTCCGCAACTTTTTCTGGTCCGCTGGTTCGATGTCCTAGCTCATTGTTCCGCTGCTTTGCTTACGATTCGAACTCCGTTCTGCTCCTATTCGGCTCTTGTTTTGCTGCTCACTGCAAAGGCTACCTGTTTCAATGTTTTCAAAGAACTATTCCAAGTTGTGTGGGTTCTTAGTGCAATTAAAAGTGATTATTTTTAAGATTATCTATGTAGTTTTCTAAGTTACTGTTTTTTTTAGGATTTGGGCTGCTGTGTTTGTGTGATTTTCGGTGATATATGGAGGTTTAGAGGGGCTGGTTTTCGGTGGTGATTAGGGGTTGTTTTGGTGCTTGTAGTTTCGGTGATGTGAGGGTGGTTACTTGTGGTAGATTCGGCTATGGAGGAGTGGTGGTTGAGGTTCTCTTTTCGTTTGTGTTTGAAATAAATTTTTCTCTTTTGTCTGTTTTGGGTGTGTAGAGAGAGTTTAGAGAGATTTCGAGAGAGCTTGGGTGTGAATTGTGTTGTGTCAAGCAGAGGAATGGCCTTGGTTAGGGGTTGTTTATATAGAGAATGGCTAGGGTTGACAAGGGAAGGGATCTGTTTCCAATTAGGAGAGGTGAGAAAGGCATACACAAGATTGAGTGGGGACAATATTTTTAAATTAGGAAGTTGTAATATTTAATTTTTTTGGTTTAGGAATACAAATATTTTATATTGGTAAATATCTTATTAGATTAGGAAGTCAAATATATGATTAGCTTTAATTGGTAAGATTGATTTTAATTAGGCATATCTTCTTTTTAGTTTAGTAAATATTTTATTTAATTGGTAAATGGTTTAAAAATATTTATTTAATGTTTAATATTTAAATTAATATTTATTTATTTAATTTGGGATGTGTTTTATGGGCTTTGGGGGAGCTAAATGGGCTGGGTGTGAGGCTAGCAGCAAAACCAGAATTACCGATATACCGTTCGAACGCTCGAACGCTCCCTCGAACGCTGCACGAACGCCCGCAATCTGTTTTCCGTTCGAACGAAGTAACGAACGCAGCACCAACGAAGACAGTGAGCTTGTTTATTCTGAATTCCCCCTTCCGATATCCGTTTCCCGCGGCCTTCATGACTCAAAAGGTAGTGCCTCCAAATGAGACTCATCATCGGGTTTCACATGCGAAAATGCAATGCCTACAGTAATACATTGGATGTATTGGCATATATAAGATATATGTTTCGGACTTGGATGTCCCCCTACCGGATCTAGGAATTGGATTGGATCCAATCGATCTTAGAGATCTACCTAGTTAATTATCATACAATTTGTTGGCCAAAGTCAAGATTGTGTGATATTAACGGGATCCTAGCCCACTAGGAAACAAGGTTTCCCGAGTACTCGACAGAGGGTTAGAGGCTCGCCGAAAAATAGTGGGAGGCAAGATTGAATTTGCAATATTCGTTCAATTACTCGCCATACGCGCTCAAACAATATCATTCATCAAATATATTAAATGTTAGTTGGACTAATATTTAATTGTGTTTTAATTAACAGTTGGACTGTATTATAGTTGATTATATAATTGGATTATAGTAATCAATATATTTGAATTAATTAATTTCAATTAATAGTTGATTTATAGTTGGATTATAGTAATCAATATAATTGAGGTTAATTGATTTAAATTATATTTGATTGTATAGTTGGACTATAATAATCATTATAATATATAGTACCACAAATCGTTGATTAAATAGTTGGACTATTAAAATCAAGATAAATTGAAAGATTGACATTTGAAACATAATCCTAGGGAAAATGTGTTTAAATGGTTTAATTTCAAATTGGGAATAATTTCAGGATGGTCCTGGAAAAATAATAAGTTATTTTATTTCATAAAATAATATATTAGGCTTAAGCCCGGAGTTAAGCAAACAGTAGTAGAGCATAATCTTTGAAGATTATGTGATGATAACTTTAGTGCTTAATCCATTATACTTACCGTAGTAGACTCCTTAATTTCTGAATCAGAACTAGGATTAGATCCTTAAAGTATGATAATGAAATTGAAGGATCTTCATAAATCTATTTTTAGATTTTAGAACTACTAAATTGCAATGAATAACTCTTGGAGAATTAATGACTATTCTCAAAGAGATAAAGTCAAACTTTGCAATTAGGCAAGTAGCGCAAGGCACACCTTACTTCGATATTCTAGAAACCCGAGGCTTGGCCAAAGGCTCCTGGAATGTGGAAAAGGGCAAAGGCAAAATCATTATAATCTTCTGGGAAGATAAAAGACATATCCTAAAATGTCTGCCTAAATGTGGCAAACGGGATCGTGGAAGCGTGACTGCCGTTTGGACAAAGCATACATGAAGGAATTGAAGACGAGCAAGGCTCTGACTTCAAATGTGTTTGTAATAAATATATTCACTACTAGTATTAAAATTGGATTTTAGATACTTAGTGTGATATATATATATATTGATGTTCAGAATCTGCAATGAGCAGGATTAGGAAACTGTTATAATGTAACTAGTTTGACTAGAAACATTATCTCTATATCAGTGTTTAACCCGCTGCGGGTGAACCTTTATATTTCAGAACACTAAAATGTTTCATTATATAAAGATGATATTGAGATAAACACATTAGATGTGAATAACAGGATTTATATTTTGAATATAAATAAAATCTCAAACATATAACATGACAAACAAATAACTCAAATTGATTTGATCAGTTGAAACATATTGTGGCATTGTTGTCTGGGACACAATAAAAAAAAGACTCGTATAGCCGCACTTTTGAAGAGTGGGTACTCGGACTCTTTTTGATTCCAATCAAATAAAGTCTACGAATCTAGTTTATTGGGCAATGTGCCTATAACACTATTTACTTGGTAAAAGAGTAAATGCCACTGATCTGTTAGCCCTAATTCATAGTGAAGCAAGTGGGCCCATGTCCAGCTAGGCTAGAAGTGGATATGAATATTTCGTTACCTTTACGGATGTGGCATCGCGTTATGGTTATGTATTTCTCTTGAAGAACACAAATCAGAAACTTTTAAGTTTCGACACGAAATAGACAAACACTTCGGCTAAAGTATTAAATCATCACGGTTAGACCATGATGAAAACACTTAACCAATAAGTTTCTAGTATACTTGAAAGAGTATAGTATTCTTTCAAAGAGGACTCCTCCCGGAACCCGTCAATTTGACGGTGTGTCCGAACTGAGTAACCGAATTTTGTTGGACATGATAATGTTAATCATGAGTCGTTCTGAACTACCATTTCCTTCAACGGATAAGTATAAACAGTGCAGAACTTATTTAGAATAAGGTTCCATAAAATCTGTTTGAAAAATATCATATTGGATATGAACGGGAAAGAAACCGGGTTTCTCATTCCTAATAATTGGGAATGCTGGGCATATGTTTGGATGATACCAAACTAGAAACCAAATTGGATAAGTGTCAAATTGTAGGTTATCCAAGGGATACCAAAGTATAGTACTTAAACAACTAACAAGAGAACAATCAGATTGTTGCTCGCCATGTGGTTTTCCTAAGAGGAATACCGATATGCAGTGGTAAGTGGGAGGATAGTAAAACTCGATGAAAATCAGAATAATACTATACAGGCACCAATTCCTAATGGAACACATATAGTTCATCAAGGATGAAACTATTCAATAATCTTCGAATACACAAGAACCGTGTATGTCGGAGAGAGTCAGAAAATTACCTGGGGTATGGGTTTCTGATCTCACCTCGTACAGATGTCAATCTTTTGAGGTATACCAACTGACTACGTATGAGGAAGTGATACAAGGTATCGACTCCCTAATTATGAAAAAGTGTCATGAGCCCGAAATGGATTCCATGTATATCAACAAGTTTGGATACTAGTTGATGTACCGCAAGGCATTGTGCCTATTGGTACTTTATAAGTCTTCAAGGAAGACATACATGGATTGCAACATACCAACGTATAAAGCTAGGCTTTTAACGGAAAGGTATCGTTATCAACATTGTGTTGATTATGATTTAACCTTTTAAATGTTGCCACGGTAAATCCATTTGGATAATGCTTGCTAAAGCTGCATGTTTCATTTATGAAACATGACAGCTTTACGGGAAAATCGCTTTCCTGAAAAGGAAACCTTTCGGAGGATGTTTACAACATCCTGTCGGTTTTATCGTACCAAAACTAGCAAACAAGGTTTGCGGGTTATTCGATCCATGTTTGGATTGAAGCAAGCATTAGGTTCTTGGAATTATCGTTTTGATGTAATCATAATGATTATGATTTAATTCAAAATGAAAAGGATTCTTGTGTATATAAGAGGGTTAGTGGCAGCGCACTGACAGTGGCTGTCCTATAAAATAATGATAACATGTCATTTCTTGGAAATGATATTCCCATAATATAATCGGTGAAAGCTTGGCTTTCGAGAAAACTCTCCGAGAACTCGTACATTGAAAAATGTACGTGACCTGGTGTCTCATATGCTTTGAGCATATGGATTCACAAACAGGCCAATCCAAGTGATAGTCACTGGATTGATGTTAAGAACATCCGTTCGTATTTTAGAGATCTAAGGATGCTATCTTAATCTATGGAGAAGGAGAACTTGAAGTGACTGGGATCACTACTTCAAGTTTCCTAAACCGATAAGATGACTATAAGTCACAAACGGTACTACAAAGTTTGAATAACGGTACAGTGATTTGGAAATCTTCCAAGCAAGATAATGTTACCGAATAAACAACAAATGCGGGTTATTACTGCAGCTGAGGCAGCAGTGGAAGCCTTCTGGGTCGATAAACAAATCTAATTAGATTAGATATAATTTTGTTAGAAGCTGAGCTAGGCTTGAGCACAGGCTAAAGAATTAATGGTCTCATCAACGATCCAGATACATACTTCGATATTCATCTGATTCGTTCGGATCATACATCGTGGCGATGTGATGATCGTATAAATCACATCAGACGATAATCATGCAAATCCGCTGACGAAAGCTTTTCTCAGCAATTTGAGCCAACCATACATAGTTCGGGTGTCAGACACTCGAGTGACTGGCTATAGGCCAAGTGGTAGATTGTTGGACAATTATGACCCATAGCGTCACTATTTGTACAGATCATAGTGTTGTTGTACAAATTAACTATGTGACAAAGGAGATTGGACTCTTATCATTTGTGATTAGATCACCAAGATATATAAATGATAGGAGGTCCCTATGATTTGTTCCTGGATTGAGAATGATATGAGACAATATCAGTCCACGAAGGATAAATCATTAAATATCCCTAGTCATAGCATTATCGAGATTGGACATCGATGAATGCATAAAAGACTAGTATTACACTTGTGCGCGTTGTGAGGGCACAACGACATAGTTCTCGTATATTTGGGTATATGATACTCATGCAAGTGTAATAGGAGGTTGTGTTTCAATGATGGTACGGGAAACAGCTTCGCTCTGGATAGACCCCCTCAGAATTCCATTGGTAGTATGACTATGTGTCTATGGAAATCCGAAATCAGGGTAGGTGTATTTGGTCTAAACCTGAGACTTGCACCGCTAATACTTACGACAATCAATATACTTTGGTTGAGGTCGTCCAGGGCTTTAACAGGTTCTGTGTACGCCAATGCTGGGTATATTGAGAATCGTAGTGTGTTGGGTGTGATGTCAAGATGGAAGTGTCACTCCAGTCATATGGAGTTGATGATCGCGCATGGATACAGAACTGGTTCTGTAAATAAGGTTGCAACCGTAGGGATAATATGACTTGGTCATGATTATCCGATTTTAAAGAGACTAGTTGCTTCTTATCCGATATATGCTTCGTACGGGGCAGACACTATACCTGCCCCAGGCCTCGCATGTGATCATCCGATACTGGACATAAATACGCAATACTACGTATATTACACCTGATATAGATCATTTATTCCTGTAAGGATATTTCATGAGATTTGGGTAGGCATGGCGCTTTGCTAGAGGCCAACCTTGTCTTGTAATTCGGTATAAACGTAGTACGAGGTACTTACGTGTTCGGATAGTCTGACGACCGAATATACTGCCAACATATCCGGGGATCTCATGGGTCGCTTCCCAAAGATTCACCGATGACGTATGACTCGCACTTTTAATTAATCTGGGATTAATAAGAAGAGAGAAATATAATTAATCTGGTATTAATTAGATGAGAGAGAAAATTAATCTAGGATTAATTGCGAATATATTTTATCTGGGATAAAATATCATTTAAAGAGAGAGAACGATTAATTTGGAATTAATCGATAAATTAATATATTTGATATATTAAACGAAATTGGATTTCGATGCGGAATTGAAATTAGATTTTAATTCAGGCGAAGAATTAATTTAGAATTAATTCGTTAGCGACGTGAATAGTGATTTCACTAGGCGTAATCATTTAATTACGACGCAACAGAAAAATTGTTAATTTGGAATTAGCGAACCCGAGCCCGGGATTGTTTGCGAGCGCATTAGCATTTCGAATTCGAGTGCGGCACGCAAGTCAAATCAACCGTCAAATCGCTAGTCACAGCAATCATCAAATCACATGTCACTTTGAGTGATGTGACAATTAGATTGATTGATGTGATTGATTGATTGATTGATGTGATGGTTGAAAGTTTTAATTGTTTGACTTTTTAAAGCAAATATTTGGTATATATTTTGGAAAATTATTTACCAAATACAAATTACACATTTATCTCTCTCTCTCCTCCATTTTCTTCTCCAACTCTCACGCCCATGGAAGGCTTTTTCTCTTCTGTTTTTCAGCTCAAAAACTGTGAGCTAGAGGGAAGCAAGTGTGGATTTTTGTGGCAAAAATCAAGAGAGCTAGCACTCTGAGAGACATGCGAAGGTGATAGTGAAGTCTACCCATGAGCAGGGAATCGTTTCGTAAAGCTTGGAGCTTGATTCTTGGTGATCAAAACCGAAACCAGTGAGGAAATTCACTGCACTGCCCTGAGCAGTCCACTGCCGATTAGATTTCATTTTTGTTGCCTCCGCGTCGCTCAACCGATCGATGTAAGTATTCCGCGACTTCCTCGAATGTATTCACACATGTTCATGCTTGATTTATGATCCTTGGGACCTAGATAATCTCCAACAGGTTGGAGATTATCCTGGCCTTCATCTGATCAGGTAAAAGGGAACAGTCCTCAAATTGGCTCGTGATGGAGCCAAGTTTATCATTGACCTTCTTCTGGTCTAGATGACATGTAGACTCGATTTGGTCCCACATCGATACCAAACGAGTTTATATCTTCCTGACCTCATCAAGTCCAGTCGATCGGGGATATCCCCCATAGACTCATATCGAGTCAAGTTGTAGACATGGTTTACACATGTCGTATGAATTATATCTTGAATCTTCATCTAGATCAGTCGACCGGGGACATCCCCCATAGACTCTTGACGAGTCAAGTTATAGACATGGATTATACATGTCGTATGACTTATATCTTCCTGGCCTCATCAAGTCCAGTCGACCGGGGACATCCCCCATAGACTCATATCGAGTCAAATTGTAGACATGGTTTACACATGTCGTATGAATTATATCTTGAATCTTCATCTAGATCAGTCGACCGGGGACATCCCCCATAGACTCTTGACAAGTCAAGTTATAGACATGGATTACACATGTCGTATGACTTATATCTTCCTGGCCTCATCAAGTCCAGTCGATCGGGGACATCCCCCAGAGACTCATATCGAGTCAAGTTGTAGACATGGTTTACACATGTCGTATGAATTATATCTTGAATCTTCATATAGATCAGTCGACCGGGGACATCCCCCATAGACTCTTGACGAGTCAAGTTATAGACATGGATTACACATGTCGTATGACTTATATCTTCATGGCCTCATCAAGTCCAGTCGACCGGGGACATCCCCCATAGACTCATATCGAGTCAAGTTGTAGAAATGGTTTACACATGTCGTATGAATTATATCTTGAATCTTCATCTAGATCAGTCGACCGGGGACAACCCCCATAGACTCTTGACGAGTCAAATTATAGACATGGATTACACATGTCGTGTGACTTATATCTTCCTGGCCTCATCAAGTCCAATCGACCTGGGACATCCCCCATAGACTCATGTCGAGCCAAGTTGTAGACATGGAATACACATGTCGTATGACTTATCCTGACCTTCATCTGGTTCAATCGATTGGGTACTTCCCCAATGGCTCTTGTAGAGTCAAGTTGATAACTTGACATTCGTTTGGTTGAATCAAAAGGCAGCATCAACACTCGAGTACACCTACATACTATGGCCTCATTCCAGGCAACACACGCGTCAAGTACTCTCCAAGCCAAAGATTCCTTGACTTAGAGAGAATGGGACAAACTGTATGGGCTAAATTCGGTTCGATGGCAATTTCGACCTTTTGCTCCAGGATCACAGCTAAATGCACCCCGAATCTCCCTAATCAAACCCCAAAGACCTATTGCAGGCCCAGGCCCTGGCCCAGTGAACACCAATGCCCGTAACTGAATGATCATCCAAATGCCAGTCCACGTAACAGGCTCATAAACACAAACCAATTGTTCCAGTCTACAACAGGTAAAAGTAGTAAATACCCCTCATGAAGTCGACCGTTACAGGTGATCAGGTATGATTAAAGACAAACCCCCAGGTGGGTATATAAGAAATGAGGCTCGATGAGGAAAGGGGGGAATCAACTCTCATAGCTCAACAATATTCTCTCCATAGCTCTCAGAACCTCCCACCTACCGCCCTCACGGCAGCCCACAGGAATCAAGGTAATGTCAGACCTTGCTTCTCCTTCTACGATTTTAGCATCTCACTTCCATCACTGACTTGGGCGTCGGAGTGCCTACGGCACCCACCACACCGGTGGGTAGATCCTCCACGTTCACCCTACTTTCTTTTTTTTTGCAGGATCGCCAGTGCCCCTTTACGAAATCTTGATTGTGGACCTCGGGCGAAAACCAGCGTCTACAACGTGAATCAAAAAAACGAGCAAAAAACTGAAAATAGACCTTTATGTAGAGTGTAAAATGAATAATTAGGAAAAAATGTATCTCAAAATGATGTTTGACTGCTTTTATTATCACTGCATAATTTACAAAAAGGAAACAAACATTTTTGTCACTGCCTCATCACGTTACTAATTGACAAACGATGAATTTGTTAGTATTTACTGCCCCTCTAACTTGATATTTTATAAATTATGTCGAGTCTTATGTGCGCTTTGATGTATTTTTTGAGACTCAATGGAATTAATCGGGATGAAAATGGTAAAATGTGGAACAAACAGGGGAGAAATTAGAATTCAGAAGCGCGTTGTGACTCCGGATCGCGCGTCGAGATGCGCCTAAGAAAAAATTTGATACAGAAGGTGCTGAATTAGTAACACATGTGCGTAGCGACACTAAACAATTCACGGCGCGATGCCAAACCTTGCATGTCGCGATATAGGCTACTGAGCGTTGCGACTCTCAACAATAGGCACACGCGTCACAACTCTAGGACTTTCGCGTCACGACACGTCAACATTTTTCAGGCTGTTCAAGAAGTGTACTCAAGAAAGAACCACAGTCCCCTATATAAGAGAGCTCGTTCCAAGCCTTAAACATCAGTTTTGGAGAGAGTCTAAAACCCTACTTTCAGAGCTTTGATGAGTGGTAAATAGATCACTATTTCCCACTCATTTGACTTAATATGTTGTATAATTTCTTGAGTTATGTGAATATTTTGATGTGTTTTGTGGTATTTTATAGATAAATAAAATAACAGGATTCTCTGGAGGCAATTTGGGGCCAAAACAGTGGAAAATAGATAAAAAGGGCAAAAATGTAAATTTCCTGCTAAAATGCGCCGTCTGCTAACGTGCGCCGGAGACTACTAATATGCACCAGACACGTGGACCAATCAGAGAAGTTTTTCTATCATGCGCCATTGCTAACTTGTGCCTGCCATGTGTCAACATCTGCTAACGTGCGCCGGACACGTGTCATCATCACATGCTGTCGACACTCATCATTGAAACTCGTCATTGTTGACGTCATGCTGACGTCAGCGTCGTGATGCAAACAGCCTTACTGGTCGCGACGCCAAGCCAATAATTGAGATAAAAATTTTGTCGGCGCCACGTGTCACCATCTCGTGAAGCCAGCACCACATGTCTTCAATCAACGGTGCGTCGTGACGCACAATGTTCCACGCGTTGCGATGCGTGAGGTAAAAGTTTGCCTATAAATTGAGGCCGAATTACATTTGTAAAATCATACTTTATTCTAAGGAATTCCTTAAGAATACTAAGAAGATTGTATCTTGTTTATTTATTCACAGCTTTCAGTATTTAATTTTCGCATTAGCACTTTCTTTTATTTACTTTTCAGTCTTTACTTTTTGTATTTAATTTCAGTTACTTTTATGCAATAGTACTTTTTTCTTTACTTTTCAGTTTTTATTTTTCAGTAATGAGGAGGTAACTCCCCCCTGCTGGTGTGAAAGGTAAAGCTTTTATTACAAATATTTAGATTAATCTCCCTTAATTATAATATATAAACTATTTAAAACCTGACTTAATGAGGACACCGCATTTATGGTCGATTGGACTTAATAAAATTGGTTTTAACCTGACTAAACTGGATACCGCCTGTATGGTCGGTTGGAATTAATTATAAATTTGACTTAATCAGGATACCGCCTATATGGTCGGTTGGTAATATCACACAAAGTTAATATATTATAATAAGAGAGATATCTAAAATAGAAATAATAAAAGTGGATCCTCTAACCCCCCAACATTTTCTTTTATTGTACTTTTTCCTTTTTAATTTCCAGCATTTACTTTATTTAATTTCCAGCATTTACTTTCCAGCATTTACTTTATGTCATTTACTTTATTTAAGCTTTTACTAGTCTTAGTTATGTGTAGTAACTAAACATGTTATCTGTGGTTGTGATGAATTCCAATATCACCGGTTTATAAGGGGTTATTTTATAGTTTGGGTAATATAAAGGTTTATTTATTAAGTCTTAAGCTTAATGCTTCTTGTTAACTGGCCATTAATAAGATTGATGTGGTAAACTTAAAATAAACTTGACAAATGAATTTCAGGTTTCAGCCTAAGACTTAATAGCCCACGATCTTTCTTGAGGATAGATAACCCTTTAATAGATTTCCTTACATGATAGGAATATACCTGTCAGGCAGGGGTATCCATAATTGGAACTTAATCTTAATGAATTCAGATAACTTGGTTGACATAGGAATATGATTAATTAGGTTATTCTGGGTATTTGTATCTGACCATCGGAAGAGGCTTTTGCATAAATTCGTGTTCCAGGATAATAAACCAATATATTGCATAAACGTAAAATAACCACTTCATCTTTAAAAAGATATTGAAAGGATTCACAACCCTGGATAGTTTCTTAACATTGATTTTTCCCTTAATTTACTTTCGCACTGTTTTATTTATTCGTCTTTAGTTTAAAGTCACCATCCAATCAAACAACTAATCCATTAGATACTTGTAAATATTTGGCTTCATAAATTAATAGCTTATGTATTAAGTCCTCGTGGGATCGATACATTTATACTACTTGAACGATACATGCGCTTGCATTATACGTATGTGATTACGCCGGTTAAGTTTTTGGCGCCGTTGTCGGGGACTTATTTATCTTTCACTAATAATTTTGAAGTTAGATACCTTTACTTGTGTCTAATTTGTTTTTATTTATTGTTTCTGTTTTCTTGTGTTTCAGGTTCTCAAACACTACATGAGATGAACCAGAAGATTTGAAATCTGTCCGCTTGACCCAGAAATTGAAAGAACCATCAGACAGTTGTGAAGGGAAAGGCGAGAAGGCCAAGAAGCACTAATCAATATGGAACCTGAACTTTTGGAAGTTGCACCACCAATTCTTATTCGAGACAGAACTATTCCGGTGGTTGACGGCTTCATTTCCTATATTGTACTTCCTCTCTTACCAGAAAATCCGTGTGACATCAAAACATGCATTCAGATGATTCAGCAGTCAGTTCAGTTTGGGGGGGAATGCAACTGAAGATACTAATGCCCACATCAATAACTTCCTGGAAGTTTGCGGCACTTTCAATTACAACCGAGCGGCTAAAGAAGCAATGAGACTGCATGTTTTCCCATATTCCTTGAAAGATAGAGCTAAGGCTTGGCTACATTCATGACCAGCAGGTTCCATCACAACTTGGAACACTCTAGCCATAAAATTCCTTGTAAAGTACTTTCCATCAGCCAGAACTGCAAAGCTAAGGAATGACATCACATCCTTTGTACAACATGACTCAGAATCCCTCTGTGAAGCTTGGGAAAGGTATAAGATTTTCTTAGAAAATTTCCTCACCATGATATTGCAAAGTGGCTACAAGTCTAAACATTCTATATGGACTTTCTGGACTGATAAGAACCATAATTGATGCTGCTGCTTGAGGAGCTTTAATGGAAAAAGGAGAAGATCAGGCTTGAGACTTAATTGAAGAAATGGCCAACAATAATTCATTGTGGCCAATACAAAGGAGCATGATCCAAAGAATTGCTGGAATTTATGAAGTTGGAGCCAACACAGCAGTGAATGCCAAGCTGGATCAGATATGCAAATTCATGGAAACTCTTAGCATGCAAGGTAATACTGGATCCACAAGTTTACCATATGGAGGAGCACCAGAGACAAACCAACATCAAGAGACGGTGAATTATGTCAATAATTTCAACAGACAGGGGAACAATCCATATTCCAACACCTACAACCCAGGGTGGAGGAATCATCCCAATTTTTCATAGAGCAATAATTCAGGGCAAAAGAAAAATCCACCATCAGGATTCCAACAGCAAAACAAAGGCCAGGAGTATGAAAAAGAACCAGGAATAATAGAAGTGCTGGCCCAGTTGAAAAAGCAAGAAGCAAAATACGATGCTTTAGCAGCTATGGTTCAAAATCAAGTAGCATTGAATCAAAGCCATTCAGCTTCTATTAAAGCACTAGAGAATCAAATGGGACAACTGGCCAATGCTCAGAGTTACAGACCGCTAGGTAACCTTCCTAGCAACACAGAACCAAATCCAAGGAACCGAGGGAATGAGCAATGTCAAGCCATTACTTTGAAAAGCGGTACTGAAATCAACAAAGACGTTGGAATCAAGCCATATACTGAAGAAATTCTGAAAGAAGCAGTTCCATAGATGGAGGAAAAAGAAGCAAAGGAAAAAGATCGAGAAAGATTAACTCCACCTCCACCTTTTCCACAGCGTCTCCAGAAAAACAAACAGGACAAGCAATTTGCTCGATTCTTTGAGGTATTCAAAAAGCTGCATATCAACATTCCATTTGCAGAAGAATTGGAAGAAATGCCCAGCTATGTCAAATTCATGAAAGATATTTTGTCACGAAAGCGGAGATTGAGAGATTACGAGACAGTAGCATTGATAGAAGAATCCAACGCCATCATTCATAGGAAACTTCCTCCAAAATTGAAAGATCCTGGCAGTTTTACTGCCCCATGCACCATTGGAGAACATTATATCGGTAAACCTTTGTGTGATTTAGGTGCTAGTGTTAACTTGATGCCTTTTTCCATTTACAGGAAACTACAAATTAGAGAAGCAATGCCCACCTCAGTCTCTTTGCAACTTGCTGATAGAACACTCGCATTTCCGAGAGGTGTAGTTGAAGATGTGTTGGTCAAAGTTGACAAACTCATTCTCCCAACAGACTTTATTATCCTTGACATTGAAGAATACAAAGATGTGTCCATCATCCTCGGGAGACCATTCTTGGATACCGGGCGAACCATTATTGATGTACAAAAAGGAGAACTAACCATGAGGGTACAGGACCAAGAAGTAAAATTCAATATTTTCAAAGCCATGGAATTCCCGAATAATGAAAAGAATGAGGAATGTTTCAGACTTGATGTGAAAGATAGTACCATCCTGAATCCAAATGAAAAGAAAAGTTCAACCGACAAACTTAAAGTATGTCAACTGCCTGAAGATAAAGCGTACTGCACACTGACAAGTTAAATCTTGAACTACAACCAATTGAAGAGAAAAGACTCCACCAACTCAACAAATTAGAGGAATTCCACATACAACCTTTCGAGAATGCCAACCTATACAAAGAAAATGCCAAGAAGAGACATGATGAGAAGTTAGTGCGCATACAACTGGAACCGGGGCAGCGGGTATTGTTCAGCAAATCAAGGTGGAAATTTTTCCCCGGAAGGTTAAAATCACGGTGGTCAAGTCAATTCTTAATCACTCAAGTTTTACCAGATAGAACCGTTGAGTTACATGATCCCAATTCTAATGAAACATTCAAGGTTAAAAGTAAGCGCGTCAAGCACTACTGGGGAGAATCATTTGAGCGACAAAAAGAAAGTGTCACACTTTCAGATCCAGCCTAACGTTCGGCCAGTCATATCTAGCTGACGACGTTAAACTTAGCGCTAGCTGGGAGACAACCCATGTAATTTGTGTATATATTCAGATTTGGTGTGTTTTAATTTTTGTGTGTTTAATTTTTATAGGTAAAGTCACATTTCAAGATGGAAGACGTTCTCGCAAATCTTCACAAGTAATTTCCTTCTCTCCCTCAAAACTCTCTGATGAAAGTCTACAAAGCTCGCTTGGAACGGATGAGACTACTGATGATCAAAGGTATTCCTAATGACATTCGTTGAATTATTGAAGCACGAGTCCGATTGGCAAGTGAGTCCTCTGGCTCTTTTATTTCATATCTGCCTGGTTTAGGAAGAAGCACCTATGCTAAAAAGAGAAGAGCTAAAAGAATGGGTGTTTGCTATAAATGTGCTGGTATGACATGTAATACTCGTTGTCGTTCTTTAGGAATGGTGTCTGATAACCGTGAAGATAAAATTAAATTCATTAGGGATGGCTTGAGTAAGGAGTCTTTAGATGACATATCTAAGACTCTTGAGACGCATTCCAGTGGATATGTGCATCATGCAATTCACATGTTATATACACAATTTCGAAAAGAAAGACAACAGTTAAGTCTCAGGAATCTTACTTTAAAAGACCTTGTTTGCCAATTTATAAGAAAATTGGATGGGAAGCTTGTCTTTGACGCATAGACGTCATTCAAGCCGTTACTTCTTGTAAATATTATTTTCTCTATTTATATATCTAATAATTGTGATTAGTTTTGTTATTTTCTTCTATTTTCTCCGACAGGATCCAGACTTTTTGACTTTCACGAAATATTTTACTGTTTAACTAATAATTGTCTGATGGCAGGTACTAGTGCTATTATTACTCACCTCTTTTCAGGTGTTATAAATTCAACTCATCATTGCACTCTTGAAGACATCTAGATTTGAGAAAGAAATACAAAAAAAATGGAAGCGACTTCAAGAAAATGAGTTTTAAACATCTGTGTGTTTTGCGGTACTAGTGTTGGTTCTAAACCAGAATTTGTTGAGGTAGCACAGGAATTTGGTCGAGTCATAGCTGAAAGGAATATGCACTTAGTATATGGCGGTGGCAATCTTGGATTAATGGGGATCGTTTCAAGGGCTGTACAGGAAGGAAGCAGTCAAGTCTTGGGAATCATCCCAAAACCTTTGGCAGAGGCGAACCTTATAGGACCATCAAACGGAGAAGAACTAATCATACCAAGTATGTCAGAACGACTGGTGGAAATGATTAACCGTGTTGATGCTTTTATTGCTTTGTCAGGTGGCTTGGGCATGATGGAGGAAATTTTTACAGTACTATCTTGGGCGAACTTGAACATACACCAAAAACCGATTGGACTATTTATTGCTGATGGATTTTATGATTTTCTTTGTGTGTTTCTTGATGATGCCCGGAAAAATGGATTCGTTTCAAAACTTGTAAAAGAAATCCTCTTCACAGCCAGAACTACCCATGATTTAATTGACCAACTCTTAGCCTTTGAACCACAAATTGACCTTATCCTTTCCAAGATAATCTGGTCCGATAATGATCGTGGTAAAAGCGTCGGATAAATCTGGATCTTAACCTTTAATTTTCATTTTAGATGTAGAATTTCAACTAACCAGGTACTATTTTATAAACTTTTCTCTTACTTTTTAGACATTGGGGACAATGTCTTATTTAGGTTTGGGGGAGGGGAATAGTTGGCTAGTATCTTATTTTTATTGTGTTGTTTTTATTTGATTTTTAGTCAAAAATTTTCAAAAGAATTTAAAAAAATTAAAAATTTTATAAAAATAAAAAATATTTTCTGTTTTTGTGTTTTTAATTTGATTAATCAGGTGCAATTGGTGTGAGATAGCTGTGTAAGGAATTTCCATTCCTGAGACGTATCTCAACCTATTTCGTAACAAGTTAACTTTTGTTTATTTCCTTTTGAATTATTTAATTTGTGAATTCTCCATAAAACAGACTAAAATGGATCTTCATATGCTCAGTTGACAGGTATTATCAACATACATGGTAACATACAGACATGAGTTGTAATTGAAAAGTTTGTAATATTCAGTGCTCTAGTTTAATTGGAGGAAGCATCTAGAACAACGATGGAAAAAAATTTTAAAAAAAAATTACATCTAAGATCCGAGTAATTAAGTCCGTATGGGTGTCTTAACACCTAGTGCCCTAAAGCCAACTGGCTTGGGAGTCACTGACCCAAAACTCACTACATAGATCAAAGATGTTATAAAAATAAAAAGAGACATCTGAAATCTGAGTAATTAAGTCTGTAAGGGTGTTTAACACCTAATACCCTAAAACCAATTGGTTTGGGAGTCACTGACCCAAAACTTGTTACATAGATTGAAGATGTTGCTTTATTTACTTTACGCAAAAAAAAAATCAGAAAAATATTCCATTGCTAAAAAAATATATGAATTCTGATATAACTTTAGGACAAAAATATTACTCTCTTTTCAACTACACTTATGAATATTGTGGGCACAATGAGTTGATTAATATCTTGTTAGTTGTTGTATGGAGAATGGTAAAAATAATCAGAGAATTTACTTATTCAGTAATTTAGAAAGAAAGAAAACAACTTTTAACTTGGATAAGAAGTTTCACCTGTTTAGTCACTATCTTATTTATTCTATTTTCTCTTGTCTTTTTGCTTTTGTGTGCCTTAGGTTTATTATCTTTTTTCTTTTGTGTGCATTAGTTTGACGTTTGTGGGTATCATCGTTGTAAGCCCTCACGAGACTACAACTCGTCCACTAGAGACATCTAGGGGTTTAAAGGCTTGTTGCATACACTAATTGCAACTGTGATCTCTACGAAAGTGGCTTAGTTTAATGTTAATTTTAAAGATGTTTATGTTATTTTATTTTGTTGTTTAGCTCGAGGACTAGCAAAATGTTAGGTTTGGGGGTGTGATGAGTGGTAAATAGATCATTATTTCCCACTCATTTGACTTAATATTTTGTATAGTTTCTTGAGTTCTGTGAATATTTTGATGTGTTTTGTGGTATATTGTAGATAAATAAAAAACAGGACTCTCTGGAGGTAATTCAGAGCTAAAACAGTGGAAAACTGACAAAAAGGGCAAACATGTAAATTTCATGCTAAAATGCGCCGTTTGCTAAAATGTGCCGTCTGCTAACTGCGCCGGAGACTACTAACATGCACCAGCCATGTGGACCAATCAGAGAAGTTTTACTATCATGCACCATTGCTAACATGCGTCTGCCATGTGTCAACATCTGCTAACGTACGCCGGACACGTGTCATCATCACATACTACCGACACTAATCATTGAAACACGTCATTTCTGACGTCAGCGTCGCGACACAAACAACCTTACGCGTCACGACGCCAAGCCAATAATTGAGATAATAATTCTACCGACGTCATGTGTCACCATCTCGCGAAGCCAGCGCCACGTGTCTCCAATCAAAGGTGCGTCGCGACGCGTGAGGCAAAATTTTGCCTATAAATTGAGGCCGAATTTCATTTGTAAAATCATACTTTCTTCTAAGGAATTCCTTAAGAATACTAAGAAGATTGTATCTTGTTTGTTTATTTACAGCTTTCAGTATTTAATTTTCGCATTAGCACTTTCTTTTATTTACTTTTCAGTCTTTACTTTTTGTATTTAATTTCATTTACTTTTACGCAATAGTACTTTCCTTTCTTTACTTTTCAGTAATGAAGAGGTAACTCCCCCCTGCTATGGTGAAATATAAAGCTTTTATTACTAACATTTAGATTAATCTCCCTTAATTATAATAAATAAACTATTTAAAACCTGACTTAATGAGGATACCGCCATTATGGTCAGTTGGACTTAATAAAATTGGTTTTAACCTGACTAAACTGGATACCGCCTGTATGGTCGGTTGGAATTAATTATAATTTTGACTTAATCAGGATACCGCCTACATGGTCGGTTGGTAATATCACGCAAAGTTAATATATTATAATAAGGGAGATATCTAAAATAGAAGTAATAAAAGTGGATCCTCTAACCCCCAACATTTTCTTTTATTGTACTTTTCCCTTTTTAATTTCCAGCATTTACTTTCCAGTATTTACTTTAATTAATTTTCAGCATTTACTTTATGTCATTTACTTTATTTAAGCTTTTACTAGTCTTACTTATTTGTGATAACTAAACTCGTTATCTGGAGTTGTGATGAATTCCAATATCACCGGTTTATAAGGGGTTATTTTATAGTTTGGGTAATATAAAGGTTTATTTATTAAGTTTTAAGCTTAATGCTTCTTGTTAACTGGCCATTAATAAGATTGATGTGGTAAACTTAAAATAAACTTGACAAAGGAATTTTAGGTTTCAGCCTTAGACTTAATAGCACACTATCTTCCTTGAGGATAGATAACCCTTTAATAGATTTCCTTACAGATAGGAATATACCTATCAGGCGGGGGTAGCCATAATTGGAACTTAATCTTAATGAATTTAGATAGCTTGGTTGACATAGGAATATGATTAATTGGGTTATTCTCAGTATTTGTATCTGACCATCGGAAGAGGCTTTTGCATAAATTCGTGTTCCAGGCTAATAAACCAATATATTGCACAAACGTAAAATAACCACTTCATCTTTAAAAAGATATTGGAAGGATTCACAACCCTAAATAGTTTCTTAATATTGAATTTTCCCTTAATTTACTTTCGTACTGTTTTATTTATTCGTCTTTAGTTTAAAGTCACCATCCAATCAAATAACCAATCCATTAGATACTTGTAAAAATTTGGCTTCATAAATTAATAGCTTAAGTATTAAGTCCTCGTGGGATCGATACATTTATACTACTTGAACGATACGTGCGCTTGCGTTATACGTGTGTGATTACGCCGGTCAATCTTCCAAGGTGATCTTTGAGAGAGAGCAAGGCACATCAAACAAGCATAACACTAGGATTCAACATCAAGGAAGATGAAGGATGACGTCTTCAATAGAGTTTATTTTTTCCTTCTCTTTTATGATGTTTTGTCAACTTTGTTGATTTATTTAGTAATCCCAGTGATGTGTTATAACTAGATATATAATCTGGGGTTGTGATGAAACCTAATATTTATGAGTTTATAAATTGAATTTTCTTATATTTTGTGTGATGATTTGGCTTGTTTATTGAATCTAGATCTTAATGCTTCTTGTTGCTTGATCACCAATAGGATTGATGTGGTAAACATGTTGGTTTCTATTAAGGTCCAGGATCGATAATAAGCATGAAAAACATTGCGAATACACATCGAAGAAGTTGCGGAATACTTACATCGATCGGTTGAGCGACGCGGAAGCAACAAAACTCCAAAAACGCTCACTGGTTTTGGCGAACTGCAGTGCAGATTTTTGCTCACTGTTTTGACTTCGTTTTTGGTCCTTCGTCAAGCTCCAAGCTTCGTCGAACGGTTCCCGGCTCATGGGTGAGCTTCCCTATCACCTTCGCATGTCTCATAAGTGTGCTAGCACTTGTGATTTTGCCACAAAATCACACTCCAAGCTTCCCTTACTGCTCACGATTTTTCCTTGAAAAACCAGTAAGTTTTTCAGCCCCTTTTGGGCGTGAACAAGAAGAAAGAAATGGGAGAGAGAGAGTTATGTTTGGTTTCCAAATTTGTGTATTATATACACTCATTTGAATTTCACAAGCATTTCATGTGAATTTGGCTTTATAAAGTTAAACAAATAAAAGCCAACAACCATTCCAACAACTCACATCAAGTCTTGTCAATCAATCAATCCAATCAATTATCACATCACTCAAAGTGACATGATTTGACGCTTGATGTGATGCTAGATGCGACTAGAGATTTGACGCTTGATTTGATTTGCCGCACTCGAATTCGAAATGCGAATGTGCTCGTAAATAATCTCGGGCTCGAGTTCGCTAGTTCTAAATTAACGAATTTTCCGTCGCGTCGTAATTAAATGATTACGCCTAGCGAATTCACTATTCACGTCGCTAACGAATTAATTCTAAATTAATTCGCTCGCCCGAATTAAAATCTAATTTTAATTCCGCGTCGAAATCTAATTTCGTTTAATATATCAAATATATGAATTTATCGATTAATTCCAAATTAATCGTTATCTCTCTTAAATTGATATTTTATCCTAGATAAAATATCTCTGCAATTAATCCCAGATTAATTTTCTCTCTCTTCTAATTAATCCCAGATTAGTTTAGAGTGCGAGTTATACGTCATCGGTGAATCTTTGGGAAGCGACCCATGAGATCCCCAGATATGTTGGCAGTTAATTCGGTCGTCGGACTATCCGAACACGTAAGTACCTCGTACTACATTTATACCGAATTACAAGACAAGGTTGGCCTCTAGCAAAGCGCCATGCCTCCCCAATTCTCCGGAAACATCCTTACAGGAATAAGGATCTATATCAAGCGTAGTATACCGTAGTATTGCGTATTTCTGTCCAGTATCGGATGATCACGTGCTATGCCTGGGGCTGGAATTGTGTCTGCCCCGTACGAAGCACATGTCGGATGTCTGGTCACTAGTCTCTATAATCGGATAAACCTGACCTTGTCATTTTATCCCGATAGCTGCATCATTTAAGAGTACTAGTACCGTATCCTACATGACCATCATCTCCATATGACTGGAGTGACACTTCCATCTTGACATCACACCCAACACACTACGATTCTCGATATACCCAGAATTGGCGTACACAGGTACCGGTTAAAGCCCTGGACGACCTCAACCAAAGTATATAGATTGTCGTATGCATTAGCGGTGCAAGTCTCAGGTTAAGACCAAATACACCTACCCTGATTTCGGATTTCCATAGACACATAGTCATACTACCAATGGAATTCCGAGGGGGTCTATCCAGAGCGAAGCTGTTTCCCGTACCATCGGTGAAACACAACCTCCTATTACACTTGCATGAGTATCCTATACCCAAATATATGAGAACTATACCGTTGTGCCCTCACAACACGCACAAGTGTAATACTAGTCTTTTACGCATTTATCGATGTCCAATCTCGACAATGCTCTGACTAGGGATATTTAATGATTCTACCTTCGTGGATTGATACTGTCTCATATCATTTTCAATCCAGGCACTAATCATAGGGACCTCTCATCATTTATATATCTAGGTGATCTAATCACAAATGATAAGAGTGCAATCTCCTTTATCACATAGTTAATTTGTACAACAACACCGTGATCTGTACAAATAGTGACACTATGGGTCATAATTGTCCAACAATCTCCCACTTGGCCTATAGCCAGTCACTCGAGTGTCTAACACCCGAACTATGTACGGTTCGCTCAAATTGTTGAGAAAAGGTTTTCGTCAGCGGATTTTCATGATTATCGTCTGATGCGATTTATACGATCATCACATCGCCACGATGTATGATCCGAATGAATCAGATGATTACCGGAGTATATATCTGGATCGGTGATGAGACCATTAATTCTTTAGCATGTGCTGAAGCCTAGCTCAGCTGCTAAAAGAACTATATCTAATCTAATTAGATATTTACGACCCCAGAAGGCTTCTATTGCTACCTCAGCTGCAGCAATAACCCGCATTTGTTGTTTATTCGGTGACAGTATCTTGCTTGGAAGATTTCCGGCTTACTGTACCGTTATTCAAACTGTATAGTACCGTTTGCGACTTATAGTCGTCTTTATCGGTTTAGGAAACTTGCAGTAGTGATCCCAGTCACTTCAAGTTATCCTTCGCCATAGTCCAGTGACTATCACTCGGATTGGCCTGTTTGTGAATCATATGCTCAAAGCGTATGAGACACCAGGTCGCGTACATTTTTCAATGTACGATTTCTCGGAGAGTTTTCTCGAAAGCCAAGCTTTCACCGATTATTATTTATGGGAATATCATTTCCAAGAAATGATGTATTATCATTATTTTATAGGACAGCCACTGTCAGTGCGCTCCCACTAACCTCCTTATATACACAAGAATCCTTTCGTTTTGAATCATAACCATTATGATTACATCAAAACGATAATTCTTAGAACCTAATGCTTGCTTCAATCCAAACATGGATCGAATAACCCGCAAACCTTGTTTGCTAGTTATGGTTTGACAAAATAGTCAGGATGTTGTAAACATCCTCCAAAAGGTTTCCTTTTCAGGAAAGCGATTTTCCCGTTATGCTGTCATATTTCATAAATGAAACATGCAGCATTAGCAAGCATTTTCCAAATGGATTTACCGTGGCAACAGATAAAAGGTTGAATCGTAATCAACACAATGTTGATAACGATACCTTTTTGCCAAAATCCCAGCTTTATACGTTGGTATGTTGCCATCTATGTATGTCTTCCTTGAAGACTTATACAGTACCAATAGGCACAATGCCTTGCGGTACATCAACTAGTATCCAAATATAGTTGATATACATGGAATCCATTTCGGACTCATGACACTTTGTCATTATCAGGGAGTCGATACCTTGTATCACTACCTCATACGTAGTCAGTTGGTATACCTCAATAAGATAGACATCTTTATGAGGTGAGATCAGAAACCCATACCCCAGGTTGTTTTCTGACTCTTTCCGACTTACGCGGTTCTTGTGTATTCGAAGATTAATGGTAATAGTTTCATCCTTGATGAACTATTTGTGTTCCATTAGGATTCGGTGCCTGGAATAGTATTACTCCGATTTTCATCGAGTTTTACTATCCTCCCACTTACCACTGCATATCGGTATTCCTCTTAGGAAAACCGCATGGTGAGCAACAATCTAATTGTTCTCATGTGAGTTGTATAAGTACAATACTTATGGTATCCCAAGGATAACCTACAATTAGCACTTATCCTATTTGGGTTTTAGTTTGGTATCATCCAAACATATGCCTAGCATACCCAAATAATCAGGAATGTGAAACCCGGTTTCTTTCCTGTTCATATCTAATATGAAATCTGTCAAACAGATTATTATGGAACCTTATTCCAAATAAGTTCTGCACTGTTAATGCTTATCCGTTGAAGGAAATGGTAGCTCAGAGCGACTCACAACCCTGAATGTTTTTCTCTTCATTGATTATCTTTGGAATCTATCATAGTTTTATTTAATTGCTTTAGTTATAATAAACTCAACAAACAATCACATTTCAATTTTAATTAGATACTCGTAAGTATTTAGTATCAATAATTAGTAAAGTAGGTTATAAGTCCTCATGAGACCGATATATTTTGTACTACATTATCGATACGTGCGATTGCATAACGTGTGAAAATCACGATCAAGTTTTTGGCACCGTTACTGGGGACTTATTTATCTTTCATTATTAATTTTGAGACTAGATACTTCACTTGTTATCTAAGTGTTTTATTTTTTTCTTTTTGTTTAAAATTTATTTCACGTTCTTGGGCAATTTCATGAGAAGAAGTAGAAGCTTCGAGTTTCTTCTGCTTGACCCAGAAATCGAAAGAACTCTCAGACAGTTGAAAAGGGATAGGCGAGAATATTAAGAAGCACAGCTGAACATGAATATTTGGGAACCTAAACTTTTGGAAGCAGCACCACCAATTCCCATTCGGGATAGGACAATTATGGTGGTAGACGACCTCATATCTTGCATTGTTCTGCCAACCCCACTTACAAACACTTGTGACATCAAGACATGGATTCAGATGATACAACAGTCAGTCCATTTTGGGGGTAGCGCAATTGAAGACCCCCAATGCCTAAATTAGCAGCTTTCTGGAAGTATGCAACATATTCAATTACAACCGAGGGGCAGATGAAGCAATGCGCTTGCGTGTATTTCCATACTCCTTAAGGGATAGAGCTAAGGGCTGGCTCCATTCGCTACCAACATGACCCATCACAACTTGGAACGACCCCGCTACTAAGTTTCTTGCAAAATACTTTCCCCAGCCAGGAAAGTAAAATTGAGAAACGACATCACATCATTTGTGCAACATGATTCTGAATCCATCTGTGAGGCATGGGAAAGATATAAAGAACTGCTTCGAAAATGTCCTCATCATGAGATTACAAAGTGGCTGCGAGTCCAAACTTTCTACAATGGGCTTACTGGGATGATGAAGACCACAATAGATGCAGAAGCTGGAGGTGCATTAATGGGAAAATGAGAAAATCAAGCTTTGGATTTAATAGAAGAAATTACTAACAACAACTCATTATGGCCAACAGAGAGGAGTATGCCTCATCGAGTAGCAGAAATCCACGAGGTAGGAGTCGACACTGCTCTAAGTGCCAAGCTAGATCAAATATGCAAATGCTTAATGATACTCAGCATGGAGGCTGTGAACAATATAGGATCTACAAGTGGACCATATGGAGCAGGGTCAGCCGCAAAATCCCACATTCTATTGGTTTCTAGATTAGGTCCCAAGATCATGAAATCAACCTGAAAACGCATGAATAGACATCAAAGGAGGTGCGAAATATACTCACAATGACCGGATCTTGCGACGTGATGAAGAACACTTCATGGTGAAGCTCGACAGTGGCTCTCATTGGTAGTGGACTGCACGGTGGTGACTGGTTCGGCTCCTCCAAGAATCGGCCATTGAAGACTCCATGGAAGTTCCAAGCTTCAAGCTTCCAAAATGGTTCTATGCTCACGAAATGTCTGCCCTAACACCTTAGGATGACTCATGGTGTGTGCTAGCACCTTTGTTTTGCAACAAAACAACTTCTTGAATCTCTTATCTCTCAGCAGAACCAGAAACATGGAGAAGAAGAAGATGGGTCTCTTAGACCGTGAGGGAGAGAGAGGAAGGAAAGAGGTAATACCGAAAATGAGAGAGAGAGAGAAAATGAAAAGTGTAAATGGGTTTTATATTTTCAAAAAATTAATAAAACCACTTACCAATTTTCAAAACCAAAAAATTCAAAAGCAAAAAGCATAATTAATGCTTTCAACTACCACATCAATCAATCAGTCAAATTGTCACATTACTCAAAGTGACATGTGATTTGACGTTTGATGTGATTTTCGATTTGACGCTCGATTTGACTTGCGTGCCGTACTCGAATTCGAAATGTGAATGCGCTCGCAAATAATCCTGGGCTCGGGTTCGCTAATTCTAAATTAACTAATTTTCCATCGCGACGTAATTAAATGATTACGCCTAGCGAAATCACTATTCACGTCGCTAACGAATTAATTCTAAAATAATTCGTTCGCCCAAATTAAAATCTAATTTTAATTCTGCGTCGAAATCCAATTTCGTATAATATATCAAATATATTATTTTATCGATTAATTCCAAATTAATCATTCTCTCTCTTTAATTAATATTTTATCCCAGATAAAATATCTCTGTAATTAATCCCAGATTAATTTTCTCTCTCTTCTAATTAATCCCAGATTAATTAAAGTGCGAGTCATACATCATCGGTGAATCTTCGGGAAGCGACCCATGAGATCCCCGGATATGTTGGCAGTAAATTCGGTCGTCGGACTATCCGAACACGTAAGTACCAAGTACTACGTTTATACCGATTTACAAGACAAAGTTGGCTTCTAGCAAAGCGCCATGCCTACCCAATTCTCCAAAAATATCCTTATATAAATATATGATCTATATCAAGCGTAGTATATCGTAGTATTGTGTATGTCGATCCAGTATCGGATGTTCACGTGCTAGGCCTGGGGCTGGAATTATGTCTGCCCCGTACGAAGCACATATCGGATGTCTGGCAACTAGTCTCTATAATCGGATATACATGACCTAGTCATAATATCCCGATAGCTCGAGCATTTAAGAGAACGAGTTTCGTATCCTATGTGACCAACATCTCCATATGACTGGAGTGATACTTCCGTCTTAACATCACACCCAACACACTACGATTCTTAATATATCCAGCATTGGCATACACAGAACCTGTTAAAGCCCTGGACGACCTCAACCAAAGTATATTGATTGTTGCAAGTATTAACGGTGCAAGTCTCAGGTTAAGACCAAATACACCTACCCTGATTGCAGACTCCCATAGACACATAGTCATACTACCAATGGGATTCCGCGGGGGTCTATCCAGAGCGAAGCTGTTTCCCGTACCATCGGTAAAACACAACCTCCTATTACACTTGCATGAGTATCATATACCCAAATATATGAGAACTATGCTGTTGTGCCCTCACAACGTGCACAAGTGTAATACTAGTCTTTTACGTATTTATCGATGTCCAATCTCGATAATACTCTGACTAGGGATATTTAATGATTTATCCTACGTGGACTGATACTGTCTCATATCATTCTCCATCCAGGAAAAAATCATAGGGACCTCCTATCATTTATATATCTTGGTGATCTAATCAAAAATGATAAGAGTGCAATCTCCTTTGTCACATAGTTAATTTGTACAACAACACCGTGATCTGTACAAATAGTGACGCTATGGGTCATAATTGTCCAACAATCTCCCACTTTGCCTATAACCAGTCACTCGAATGCTTGACACCCGAACTATGTATGGTTGGCTCAAACTGCTGAGAAAAGGTTTTCGTCAGCGGATTTGCATGATTATCATCTGATGCGATTTATTCGATCATCACATCGTCGCGATGTATGATTCGAACGAATCAGATGAATATCAAAATAAATATCTGGATCGTCGATGAGACCATTAATTCTTTAGCTTGTGCTGACGCCTAGCTCAGCTGCTAACAGAACTATATCTAATCTAATTAGATTTATTATCGACCCAAATGGCTTCTATTGCTGCCTCAACTGCAGCAATAACCCGCATTTGTTGTTATTCGGTAACAGTATCTTGCTTGGAAGATTTCCAGCTCACTGTTCATTTATACTATTGTATAGTACCTTTGTTACGACTTATAGTCGTTATCATGAAAGCCAAGCTTTCACCGATTTTATTATGGGAATATCATTTCCAAGAAATGACATATTTTCATTACTCATGACATTCACTATCAGTGCGCTCCTACTAACCTCCTTATATACACAAGAATTATTTTCGTTTTGAATTAAATCATAAACTATTATGATTACATCAAAACGACAATTCCAAACATGGATCGAATAACCTGCAAACCTAGTTTGCTTGTTATGGTTCGACAAAACCGTCAGGATGTTGTAAACATCCTCCGAAAGGTTTCCGTTAAGGAAAGCGGTTTTGGCATTCAGCTGCCACATTTCATAAATGAAACATGCAGCATCAACAAGCATTGTCGAAATGGATTTGTCGTGGCAACAGGTAAAAGGTTTCGTCGTAATCAACACAATGTTGATAACTCTACCTTTTCGCTATAAGGCTAGCTTAGTACGTTGGTATGTTGCCATCCATGTATGTCTTCCTTGAAGACATATTTAGTACCAATAGGCACAATGTCTTGTGGTACGTCAACTAGTGTCTAAACATAGTTGATATACATGGAATCCATATCGGACTTTATGGCACTTTGCCATAATAGGGAGTCGATACCTTGTATCACTTCCTCATACGTAGTCAGTTGGTATTCCTCAATAAGATAGACATCTTTATGAGGTGAGATCAGAAACCCATACCCCAGGTTGTTTTCTGACTCTCTCCGACTTACGCGGTTCTTGTGCATTCGAAGATTATTGGTATAGTTTCATCCTTGATGAACTATTTGTGTTCCATTAAGGATTCGAAGCCTGGAATAGTATTACTCCGATTTTCATCGAGTTTTACTATCCTCCCACTTACCACTGCATATAGGTATTCCTCTTAGGAAAACCGCATGGCGAGCAACAATCTAATTGTTCTATTGTGAGTTGTATAAGTACAATACTTATGGTATCCCTAGGATAACCTACAATTGGCACTTATCCAATTTGGGTTTTAGTTTGGTATCATCCAAACGTATGCCTAGCACACCCAAATTATCAGGAATGTGAAACCCGGTTTCTTTCCTGTTCATATCTAATATGATATCTGTTAAACAGATATTTATGGAACCTTATTCAAAATAAGTTCTGCACTGTTTAGCGTATCCGTTGAAGGAAATGGTAGCTCAGAACGACTCATGATTAACCTTATCATGTCCAACAAAATTCGGTCTCTCATTTCGGACACACCGTCAAACTGACGTGTTCCGGGAGGAGTCCTATTTGAAAGAATACTTTACTCTTTCAAGTATATGAGAAACTCATTACCTAAGTATTTTCATCATGGTAAAACCTTGATGGTTTAATACTTTAGCCGATCTGTTTGTCTATTTCGTGTTGAAACTGTGAAAGTTTCCGATTTGTGTTTCAAAAGAAACACATAACCATACGTGATGCCACATCCGTAAAGGTCACGAAATATTCATATCCACATCTAGCCTAGCTAGACATGGGCCCACTTGCATCACTATGAACTAGGGTTAACAGATCGGTGGCACTGACACTTTTACCAAGTAAATAGTGTTTTAGGCACTTTGCCCAATGAACTAGATTCGTAGACTTTATTTGATTGGAATCAAATCAGTCCTAGTACCCACTCTTCAAAAGTATGGATATACGAGTCTTGTTTAAATTGTGTCCCAGACATCAATGCCACAATATGTTTCTTAATTGATCAAATCAGTTTGAGCTATTAGTTTGTCATGTTATATATTTGAGATATATTTATATTCAAAATATAAATGCTGTTATTCATATCTAATGTGTTTATCTCAATATCATCTTTATATAATAAAACACTTTAGTGTTCTAGAATATAAAGGTTCACCCGCAGTGGGTTAAACACTGATATAGAGATAATGTATCTAGTCAAACTAGTTACATTATAACAGTTTCTTAATTTAAGTACTAACCCGAAGGTAGTTCCTAAATTTAGGTATCTACGGTTAAAACAGCGACTTTCGTCCCGTTTCCAATTCGCAGATAAATCTCAATTGATGTCATTATCCTGCTCATAGCAGATTCTGAACATCAATACATATATTTTTATGTACCACACTAAGTATTTAAAATCCAATTTCAATACTAGTTGTGAACATAATTATGACAATCATATTTGAAGTCAGAGCCTTGCTCGTCTTCAATTCCTTTTTAGGATATGTCCTTTTATCTTCCTAGAAGATTATAATGATTTTGCCTTTGCCCTTTTCAACATTCCAGTAGCCTTTGGCCAAGCCTCGGGTTTCTAGAATATCGAAGTAAGGTACGCCTTGCGCTATTTGCCTAATTGCAAAGTTTGACTTTGTCTCCTTGATTATAGCCATTAACTCTCCAAGAGTTTACTATTGCAATTAAAAGTACTTCTCAGATTTAATCTTTGAAAATCCTTCAATTTCTTTATCAAATTATAAGGATCTAATCCTTAGTTCTGAATAAGAAATTAAGGAGTCTACTTGACAAGTATAATGGATTAAGCACTAAAGTTATCATTACATGAATATTCCAAATATCATGTTCCACTTATTTGCTTAACTCCAGGCTTTAGGCATAATACGTTATTTTATCAAATAAACTAACTTATTATTTTTCCAGGGCCATCCTGAAATTATTCCCAATTTGAAAATTAAACCATTTAAACACATTTTCCCCAGGATTATGTTTTAAATGTCAATCTTTCAATTTTATATCTTGATTCTAATAGTCCAACTATTTAATCAACGATTTGTGGTACTATATATTATATTGATTATTATAGTCCAACTATATAATCAAATATAATTTAAATCAATTAACCTCAATTACATTGATTACTATAATCCAATTATAAAATCAACTGTAAATTGAAATTAATTAATTCAAATATATTGATTAATATAATCCAATTATATAATCAATTATAATACAGTCCAACTGTTAATTAAAACAATAATTTAAATATTAGTCCAACTAATATTTAATCTAACGACGAAATAATTTGAATGAGCGTGTATGGCAAGTAATTAAACGAATATTGCAAATTCAATTCTTGCCTCCCACTATTTTTCGGCGAGCCTCTAACCCTCTGTCGAGTACTCGGGAAACCGTGTTTCCTAGTGGGCTAGGATCCCGTTAAATATCACACAATCTTGACTTTGGCCAACAAATTGTATGATAATTAACTAGGTAGATCTCTAAGATCGATTGGATCCAATCCAACTCCTAGATCCGGTAGGGGGACATCCAAGTCCGAAACATATATCTTATATATGCCAATACATCCAATGTATTACCTAACCTTTTTCCTCTGAATCAACTAAGCCTTGGCTTTGGTACAACAAACTTAGTGATCCTAGTCAAGTGCGACCCATTGACCATGGAAAGCTTCGTAATCAATGCCGATGGACAAGAAGTGGTCTTGACTTTGGCCAACAAACCATAACTTGGACAAGACACTGATATGTTGGCGACTTGGTCGCATAAATGGATTTTGATGACATCAACATGAAAGAAGTCTTCGACGTACGAACATGAAGCAATACAAAAAGTGTCGAAGCATATGGGGTGAAGAGCGAGAATGTGAAGACTAGCGGCAAAACGAAGAAAATGATTAAGAGCTTAATATAATTATAAGTGAGTTTATTAAAATGTTTCAAAGCTCTTAGTAATCATACATTTTGCATCACTTGCATTTAAAATGGCTTAGAATGCTAAAAGAATCATTTGCATTTTATTTGCACCAAAATGAACTTCATGCACAAGTGCATCGGTAAATGATCTTCTAAAAACTATCAAATGGTTGAATTAAACTTCCAATGATATAACATTAGATAGATATGTGTCTCTAGTTTGCTACGGTTCAAACGGAACACAATTCCGATATATAGAACTTTTTCTAGAGCCATTTTACTACAACATGTTCAGATGTGCGTTTTCTGCATACATGTCACATTATACAAATTCCATAAAATTCATCTTAATCTTTTTGGAGCTGAATTTTTTACAGAAGCTAGATCTATGTGTCTAGTGTATGTAGAAATTTACGGATCATGATTTGGAATTTTCTAGAGAATTTCATTACCAAAATACCAAGTGTCGTCAGTCTTGACTGGTCATGCACATACTGAAACCATGGAGCTCCATGCCGGTTTGCTCGCCGGTCTTCATGCCGGTTTTGGCTGAGAAAATCATGCTCTCTGGAACCAGGGAGCTCCTCGCCGGTCTCCATACTGGTTTGCTCGCTGGTCTAATGAATAGTTTTTTGAACGTTATATAGCCGTTAGGAGCCGTTGCAAACCTAGACCGGCATGCCGGTCTCCTCGCCGGTTTGCTCGCCGGTCTCGCTGTAAGTTGGGGAAAGCTTTGCATTTTATTATAAATAGAACCCCAACTCATTTGCATGAAGTTATAGACTTGATACACAACCTTCATACATTCTCTAAAGCAAATACAAGAGTGTCTTAAACCTTCATACACTTAAACACTCATACAAGCTCACACACATCTTCATTACATTTAGTGAGCTTAGATCACTTGGGTTTGCAACTCACACAATCTTCTTATTATTTGTGAGTGCCCAAGTGTGTTTTAATTCTTTCTTAACAAAACACTTGCGGTTTGTGAAATCCCATTTGGTTGGGTAAGTTGTAAAGGTTGTGAGTGCGCCTACGAACAAAACTCAAAGTTGTAAAAGGTTCGGAGTGCGCCTTTGCGGAAAACTCTTGGTTACGAGTGAACCACGGAAAACTCGATTCTAGTGGAAATCTTCAAGCGAGGCTTGGGGGAGTGGACGTAGGCACGTTTGGCCGAACCACTATAAATCTCGGTGTCGTATTTCTCTTTCTCTATACTTTTGTTTATAGCAAGTTTATTTATGCTTATATATATTGAATAGAAAACTTGCATATAGGCTATTAATTGGAATAGAGAAAATTGCCTTAAATCCCTATTTGGTAATAAGAGCTTAAAATCGGCAAAGATTTTATAATTCCGCATTTGTAGCGATAACCCAATTCACCCCCCTCTTGGGTATAGAGATTTCTTGTCGCTATTGCTTGTAGGTAATTTCATGATATGGAACAAAGCCTTCGTGATTCAAACACATCTCTGACAGACAAAGGCCTTGACTTTGGCCAACAAACCAATGCCGTCTGGATCTTGAGTGAGAATCACTCAATGGAAGGAAAGACGCTTAATATTATTTGAGGGTTTTTCGCGTGCAAATTAGCAACCAATTTATT
Organism: Zanthoxylum bungeanum; assembly: GCA_019454045.1. Lineage (NCBI taxonomy): Eukaryota > Viridiplantae > Streptophyta > Magnoliopsida > Sapindales > Rutaceae > Zanthoxylum > Zanthoxylum bungeanum. Next base: position 85,510 of record SKCR01015570.1, read on the forward strand.
ATTTTTGTTAAGGTCTCATCATCATACACCCTTAAACATGCATTCTAACCACATAATAAAGCGCATATGAATAAAATAATAATGATATGCGGATGGATACTTTACATTGATCCTAGATCAAATCTATCTTTCTCTCTCCAGCTAGCACAACTATTTCTTCTACCTGTTACACTACACTTCTAAAGAAACCTCATTTACATTGAGGGGAATAGGTGAGAAGAGAATACAAAGAGTATAGAGGTGATAAGGCTGGACACGCAGGTCCAATTAATAAATCAAATTTATTACAATTTCTAAAATTGGCCCACCCATCTAATATCCATCCGATATACATTATTCATGCATCGCAACCATGTATTCACACAAGCATCTTATCAATCAATCTAATCCAATTAATTAATCTGATAAATAGTGATCATCCAATGTTCAAACAACGATTTGATTTTTGCTCGAGTCAAACTCGTTTTGCGAATAAGTACTCAAAGTACGAATTCTTGAATTAAATTAAACTACAAAATTAAATCCAATTCAATTTGTATTTAATATTAATTCATTATTTAATTCCAAATTAAATATTACACTTTTTTAATAAACCTTTTACGATTTAAATTCCAAATTCAATTGTTACGGGTCTCAAAGTCCGATTAACATCCAATGTTTATTTAATTAAAGTAAAATGGGCTTTTAATTAATTTCTTTAAGGCGTGGACTTTTGGTCAACTCAGGTCAAACCGATAACCAAAGTTCAATCGGGATTTACCCCATAAGCCCAGAAATCAATTTTGGTCCATTAGGCCCAATTAAATAATTAAGGTCCATTAAGTCATAATTGGACTTTCTGGATTCGGTTTTGGGCCTAATTGGATCCAACCAATTTTGCCTAAACCGATCTTTGTACAACAAAGCCCAAAAGCCCAATTACAACCTATAAGGCCCAAATCCAATTTCAAGCCCAATTAATTAACTTATAAAATTCCAAATTCCACAATTAATCAACCTAAGTGTAATACACAATTAATTACCCAATTAACATTTCTAAAACATCAATTAGCCTAATTAATCATGCACTTTAATATCAAATAGTGTCCAACACAATTCAATCAAAATCAAACCCATTTTACATGCTTCTTTATTCTCGGCAATTAGGGGTTTTTTTCAATCCGATTCGGTTTCAATCCAATTGAATCCACAATCATCATTTTCCAAATCAATTCAACTCATCCAATGAATCAAAATCAAAAAACACAATGAATTTCAATTTATCAAAGAATTCGGCCAAGCCATAATTTGGGGAAAAATTGTCCAATTCAAAATTCAATCCAATTAAACCTCAAATCAACATTACCCACTTGTTTTAAGTCATCCAATGATCAAACAAACAAAAAATCACCAAGATATTAGGGTTCACAATTTTCGGCCATGCCCAAAAATTTGGGGGAAATTGGATCCAATCCAATTTCATGAAATTGATCATGCACAACTTCAATTAATCAACATACAAGCATACTTAATCAATCAATTTAACCAAATCATGCTTCAATTGATTTTACCCAATTTCAAACCCTAACTTTTTCATGCTTGATCAAAACTCAAGATACCATTGTTGGTTTCTAGATTAGGTCCCAAGATCATGAAATCAACATGAAAACGCATGAATACACATCAAAGGAGGTGCAGAATATACTCACAATGACCGGATCTTGCGACGCAATGAAGAACACTTCATGGTGAAGCTCGGCAGTGGCTCTCCTTGGCAGTGGACTGTACGGTGGTGACTGGTTCGGCTCCTCCAAGAATCGGCCATTGAAGACTCCATGGAAGCTCCAAGCTTCAAGCTTCCAAAGTGGTTTTATGCTCACGAAATGGCTGCCCTAACACCTTAGGATGACTCATGGTGTATGCTAGCACCTTTGTTTTGCAACAAAACAACTTCTTGAATCTCTTATCTCTCGGCAGAACCAGAAACGTGGAGAAGAAGAAGATGGGTCTCTTAGACCATGAGGGAGAGAGAGAAAGGAAAGAGGTAATACCGAAAATGAGAGAGAGAGAAAATGAAAAGTGTAAATGGGTTTTATATTTTCCAAAAATTAATAAAACCATTTACCAATTTTCAAAACCAAAAAAATTCAAAAGCAAAAAGCATAATTAATGTTTTCAACTACCACATCAATCAATCAGTCAAATTGTCACATTACTCAAAGTGACATGTGATTTGACGCTTGATGTGATTTGCGATTTGACGCTCGATTTGACTTGCGTGCCGCACTCGAATTCGAAATGCGAATGCGCTCGCAAATAATCCCAGGCTCGGGTTTACTAATTCCAAATTAACGAATTTTCCGTCGCGACATAATTAAACGATTACGCCTAGCGAAATCACTATTCACGTCGCTAACGAATTAATTCTAAATTAATTCGTTTGCCCGAATTAAAATCTAATTTTAATTCCGCGTCGAAATCCAATTTCGTATAATATATCAAATATATTATTTTATCGATTAATTCCAAATTAATCGTTCTCTCTCTTTAATTAATATTTTATCCCAGATAAAATATCTCTGTAATTAATCCCAGATTAATTTTCTCTCTCTTCTAATTAATCCCAGATTAATTAAAGTGCGAGTCATACATCATCGGTGAATCTTCGGGAAGCGACCCATGAGATCCCCGGATATGTTGGCAGTAAATTCGGTCGTCGGACTATCCGAACACGTAAGTACCAAGTACTACGTTTATACCGATTTACAAGACAAGGTTGGCTTCTAGCAAAGTGCCATGCCTACCCAATTCTCCAGAAATATCCTTATATAAATATGTGATCTATATCAAGCGTAGTATACCGTAGTATTGTGTATGTCGATCCAGTATCAGATGTTCACGTGCTAGGCCTGGGGCTGGAATTGTGTCTGCCCCGTACGAAGCACATATCGGATATCTGGCAACTAGCCTCTATAATCGGATATACATGACCTAGTCATAATATCCCGATAGCTCAAGCATTTAAGAGAACGAGTTCCGTATCCTATGTGACCATCATCTCCATATAACTGGAGTGATACTTCCGTCTTAACATCACACCCAACACACTACGATTCTCAATATACCCAACATTGGCGTACACAAAACCTATTAAAGCCCTGGACGACCTCAACCAAAGTATATTGATTGTCGCAAGTATTAGCGGTATAAGTCTCAAGTTAAGACCAAATACACCTACCCTGATTGCATACTCCCATAGACACATAGTCATACTACCAATAGGATTCTGTGGGGGTCTATCCAGAGCGAAGCTGTTTCCCGTACCATCAGTAAAACACAACCGCCTATTACACTTGCATGAGTATCCTATACCCAAATATATGAGAACTATGATTTTGTGCCCTCACAACGTGCACAAGTGTAATACTAGTCTTTTACGTATTTATCGATATCCAATCTCGATAATACTCTAACTAGGGATATTTAATGTTTTATCCTACGTGGACTGATACTGTCTCATATCATTCTCCATCCAGGAACAAATCATAGGGACCTCCTATCATTTATATATCTTGGTGATCTAATCACAAATGATAAGAGTGCAATCTCTTTTGTCACATAGTTAATTTGTACAACAACACCGTGATCTGTACAAATAGTGACGCTATGGGTCATAATTTTCCAACACATTCCACATGACGAGTCTGTAAACTATGTCAGCAATTTCAATAGATAATGACACAATCCCTACTCCAACACTTACAACCCAGGATGAAGGAATCACCCCAACTTTACATGGAACAATAATTCTAGACAGGGACCATATGAAAAGAACAATCCCCCCTGGATTCCAACCACATAACAAAGGATAAGGATATGAGAAGAAGCTAGGAATATAGGACTTGCTTACTGAGATGCTTAAAAAACAAGAAGCAAAATAGGACTTGCTTACTGAGATGCTTAAAAAACAAGAAGCAAAATATGACGCCTTGTTTCAGAGTCAAGCAGCATCCTTGAAGACACTGGAAAATCAATTGGGACAGTTGGCCAACGCTCAGAGCTATAGACCGTAAGACACCCTTCCTAGCGATACCAAACCCAATCCTAAAAGTTTAGGAAATGAACAATGCCAAGCTATCACTATGAAGAGTGGCATTGTAATAGACAAAGATGTTGGAGTCATAAAACTTGACGAGAAAATCCCAACAACAACGAGAAATAGTGAAGCAGATCAGAAGACAGAGGATATGGGCATGAGAGAAATTGATTTAGTAGAATTGACCCCACCACCACATTTTCCGCATTGTCTCCAGAAACACAAGTTGGATAAGCAGTTTGCTCGATTCTTAGATATTTTCAAAAATTTGCACATCAACATTCCATTTGTAGAAGCATTAGAGAAAATGCCCAATTATGTCAAATTCATGAAGGATATCATGTCTAGATAACGAAAAGTAGGTGATTTTGAAACAGTCGCACTTACTAAAGAATACAGTGCCATCATTCAAAGAAAGCTCCCTCCAAAACTAAAAGATCCTGGCAGTTTCACCATTCCTTGCACCATAGGGAACCATTATTTTGGTAAGGCTTTATGTGATTTGGTTGTCAGTATTAACCTGATGCCTTTATCTTCTACAAGAAACTGCAGCTATGAGAAACGAAGGCCACCTCTGTCACTCTACAACTTGCTGATAGATAACTCACATACCCAAGATAACTCACGTACTTGTCAAGGTTGATAAATTTGTTTTCCCAGCAGACTTCATTTTGCTAGACATGGAGGAAGATAGAGAGGTTCCTATGATCCTTGGTAGACCATTCTTGGAAACAGGTTTAACCATTATAGATGTGTAGAAGGGTGAGCTAACTATGAGGGTTCAAGATCATGAAGTAACTTTTAATGTGTTTAAAGCCATGAAATTTCCAAGTGACGAAGGAGATGATGAGTGCTTTAGACTTGACATAGTAGATAGTGTCATCCAGGACACAGATGTAATGTAGTCTATAACTGACAAACTTAAAGCATGCGTTACTAACATATCTGACGAAGATTTAGATGAGGATATTCTGGAATGTATGAACTATCTTGATGCAACCCCTCGCTTCACACAGACACCATAGGCAGAAATCTTAGAACTATCAAAAAAGGGCGAGTCAAACCTTCAATGGAAGAACCACCACAGCTGGAATTAAAGCCACTTCTAAGCCACCTTAGATATGCATACTTGGAGGACTCTTCAACATTACATGTTATTAGTGCATCTTCTATAACTATGGTGCAGAAGCACAAATTGTTAAGAGTGCTACGGGAACACAAGAAGGCTATTGGCTCGACTATAGCAGACATTCGAGGAATTAGTCCATTTTGCATGCACAAGATCTTGATGAATGACGAATACAAAACTACAGTGGAACATCAGCAAAGGTTGAATCCGATCATGAAAGGGTGGTGAAGAAAGAAATCATAAAGTGATTGGATGCATGCATCATCTATCCCATAAGAATAGTGACAAGTTGGAGAGAGTGTGTATGGACTACAGGAAGCTAAATAAAGCCACACAAAAAGATCATTTCCCACTTCCATTCATTGATTAGATGTTGGATAGACTGGCGGGATATGATTACTACTGCTTTCTAGATGGGTATTCAGGGTACAATTAAATAGCCATCGCTCTAGAAGACCAAGAGAAAACCATATTCACTTGCTTGTATGGTACATTCGCATTCCGCATGATGCCATTTGGGCTCTGTAATGCCCCTGCCACCTTTCAAAGATGCATGATGGCCATGTTTTCACATATAATAGAATAAAGCATGAAAGTCTTAATGGATGATTTCTCAATGTTTGGGGACTTTTTCGACCACTGTTTGCAGAATTTGGGAAGGGTACTGAAAAGATATGAAAAGACTAATCTGGTACTAAATTGGGAGATATGCCACTTCATGGTGTAAGAAGGCATTGTATTAGGACATCAGATCTCACAGAAGGGTATTGAGGCAGATAGAGCTAAAATTGAGACAATCGAGAAACTACCTCCTCCATCATTCATCAAGGGGATTCAAATTTTTCTTGGGCATGCAAGGTTCTACAGAAGATTTATCAAAGATTTCTCAAAGACCATTGTGCAACCTACTGGATAAAAACGTGACCTTCTATTTTACCAAGGAATGCCACCAAGCATTTGGGATCCTGAAACATAACTTGATATCAGTCCCCATTATACTAGCATCAGATTGGACACTTCCCTTTGAAGTCATGTGCGATGCAAGTGATTTTACAGTGGGTGCAGTCTTAGGGCAGCGTATGGAGAAGATTTTTCACACCATTTACTACGCTAGCAAGACTTTGAACGAGGCACAACTTAACTACACAACAACTGAAAAAGAGCTGCTGGCAGTAGTGTTTGCCTTCAAAAAGTTATGTTCTTACTTTTTGGGCCCAAAAATGATAGTCTACATGGATCATTCAGCCATCAAGTACCTAATAGCAAAGAAGAATGCCAAACCAAGACTAATTCACCAGGTACTACTACTGTAAGAATTTGATCGGAGGTATGAAAGGGACAGAAAATCAAGTAACGCATCACCTGTCGCGACTTGAGAATGAGGCTACAATTGGTAAAAAGCTGGTAATAAATGAGACATTTCCAGATGATCAATTATTCGCCAGCATACACAAGGAAGTCTCATGGTATGCTGATTATGTGAATTATATTGTGTCAGGAAAATGGCCATTGGAATGGACACATTAGCAAAGGAAGAAATTCTTCAATTAAGTAAAGCATTACATTTGGGACGAACTATACCTGTTTAAAAGATATGCCGATTAGTTATTGCGTTGTTGTGTACCCCAAGAAGAGGTCGATAGCGTCCTCCAGCATTGTCATTCCTATACATATGGCGGCCACTTTAGAAAAGACAAGACCGCAGTCAAAGTGCTACAATCGGGTTTGTTTTGGCCCACTTTATTTAAATATGCTCACATATTTTTTCTTCAATGTGACATGTGCCAAATGATGGGAAATATCTCCAAAAAGAATGAAGAACCTCTCCAAAGCATCTAAGAGGTTGAATTATTTTATGTTTGGGGGATCGACTTCATGTGACCATTTGTTCCATCACATGGGTGTTGGACAATTATGACCCATATTATCACTATTTGTAAAACACATGGTGTTCTTTGTACAAATTAACTATGTGACAAAGGAAATTGCTCTTTTATCATTTTGTAATTGGATTACTTGGATATATAAATGATAGAAATCCATATGATTAGTACCAGATTAATAAGATATGAGACAATATTAATCCTTGAAAGGTTTAATCATAAATATCCCTAGTCGTAGTATTATCGAGACTGGACATCGATAATGCGGAATAGGCTAGTATTACACTTGTGCGCGTTATGGAAGCTTAACGGCATAGTTCTCAAATATTTAAGTATTGGATACTTATGCAAGTGTGATAAGAGGTTCTGTTAGCCGTTGGATCGGGAACAGCTTTGCTCTGGATAGACCCCTCGGAATCTCATTGGTAGTATGACTATGTGTCTATGGGAATTCGAATCAGGGTAGGTGTATTTGGTCTTAACCTGAGACTTGCATCGCTAATACTTGTGACAATCAGTACGCTTTGGTTTTGGTCGTCCGGGGCTTTAACAGGTTTTGTGTACGCCTCTTCTGGGTTTACTGAGAATTGTAGTGTATTGGGTGTGATGTCAAGATGGAAGTATCACTTTAGTCATACAGAGATGATGATCACGCAATGATAGCGCACTAGTACTCTCAAATGCTGCAGCTATCGGGATAGTATGACTAGGTCATGATTATCCGATTAAAGAGACTTGTTGCTAGTGATCCGATATATGCTTCGTACGGGGCAGACATAATTCCAGCCCCAGGCCTATCATGTGACATCTGATACTGGATCGTAATAGCAATACATAGTATACTATGCCTGATATAGATTATATATTCTTCATTGAATATTTATGGAGAATTGGGTAGGTGTGGACAACAAAAACTGGGCGACGCATGCTGTTCTAGGCTCGCGGCCTAGTTGGGAGTACGGAGTAGCCACGGGGGACTAAACCGGAGAATAATGGAGTCACCACCCGATGTGAACCGAGAAAATGAGATTTAAGGCCGCACTCACCCCTCGCAAGGGAAGACCTCAAACCGTTGGGTTCGGAATGGTCCCTTACTTATGTCCCTTGTAATGAAAGGATTTGTGTAATAATTTAATAAAGCTTAAGTAACACTTATTTCCAAGAGTATCATGCTTCTAAATCCATTTGCACAAAAATAAAACTTACACCTGAATTTACATATATTTCACATCTAAGATTGCATGCTTGAAAATACATCAAATTAGCAACGAACATACGACTTCATTGGCATATTGTATTCAAGAAAACACAAGCACACACATTAATCACACAAACACACATGTGAGCACTTTTCCAAGTGGTACGTGGAATTGTATCCCAAGTACAGACCGCACTACCGTCCATTCAGAATCGGCTACGGAATTTATGTCTGGGTTTCCATCTGATATACCACGAGAAATAATACTCAAATGCTATCATGACATGGATATATGAATTGTAATACGTTAAGCCAAGACGAAGGTGAATGATGCAACCAATGTGATAAACATGATATGGCGTGGCGCAAAAAAGATAACTAATATAGATACAAACACACATGTGATGAAAATGACTCAATTGAGTGTACTCGCGTTCGTGTAGCATTCGTAAACACATTCGAACGGTAAACAGAAGGTTCGCGTTCGTATAGCGTTTGATAACGCGTTCGAACGGTAAACAGAAGATCCGCGTTTGTGTAGCGTTTGATAACACGTTGGAACGGTAAACAGAGGGTTCGCGTTCGTATAACGTTTGATAACGTGTTCGAACGGGGCCAGACAGAAAACATGCGTTCGTGCGGTGTTTCAGAACACGTTCGAACGGGGTTACAGCAGTGACCTCCAAAATGTAGTAAACAATACGACACATACATGAACGGATGAATTGATGACACCTAATAAATAATAACGGGCTAAAAGCGCGGCAAAACATCGTGGTAAAGGACTTTAATCTCTAAAAACAGAGGACCTTTAATCGCACTTACTAAGCCCATGCGCAATCAACATAATGCATATATATAAGGTAAAGACAATGATATCGGACTTCGTATACCCGATTGAACACATTTTATGTTCAACCGAATATACATTAATCGGCGCGGCAAAGCATTGTGGTAAAGGATTTTAACCCCTCCAAATAGGGGACCTTTCATCTCACTTACTAAGCCCATGCGCTCGATTATATCATGCATACAAAGAATAAAGACAATAACATCAAACTTAGTATGCCTGATTGAAGATATCTTGCATTCGACTGAACACACATCAACCGGCGCGGCAAAGCATCGTGGTAAAGGATTTTAACCCCTCCAAATAGGGGACCTTTCATCGCACTTACTAAGCCCAGCGCTTGATTGTATTATGCATACAAAGAATAATGACAATAACATCAAACTTAGTATGCCCGATTGAACATATCTTGCATTCAACCGAACACACATCAACCGGTGCGGCAAAGCATCGTGATAAAGGATTTTAACCCCTCCAAATAGGGGACCTTTCATCGTACTTACTAAGCCCATGCGCTCGATTGTATCATACATAAACAAGAATAAAGACAATAACATCAAACTTAGTATGCCCGATTGAACATATCTTGCATTCAATCGAACACACATCAACCGGCACTGCAAAGCATCATGGTAAAGGATTTTAACCCCTCCAAATAGGGGACCTTTCATCGCACTTACTAAGCCCATGCGCTTCATTGTATCATGCATACAAATAATGTGCGGAATTCGAATGACGAAAAATAAATAAATCAAAGCAATATAAAACAAAAGAAAGTGTCGTTTACTCAAGCGGTACATGGAGTTGTATCCCGAGTACAGATCATACTACCATCCATTCGGAATCGGCTATGAAATTTACATCCGGGTTTCCATCTGATATACCGCGAGAGTTGACACATCTTTCATTTTATTCCAAAGCCACAACATACAATATCTCATAATCTATGCATATTTATCTACTCAAGGGCCACAACATGCGATTCAACATAACAATCATGCAAGCAATACTCAATAAATAATACAAATAAAATAGAAAACGAATGTGGAAAATACCCTCAGGTCTAACCTTTTTTGCCGACTTTTGGACTCGCGTTCCACGGAGATCGGAAGGGTAAAGCTCCTCAACTTCTCCAGTTCACTGGTTTAGCGTCTTAGCTCACTGTTTCGCTGCTCAAGCTACTGTTTTGCTTCCGTTTTACTGCTGTTTCACTACTACGTTTCAAGTCATTGCTTTAGTGTTTTAATGAACTGTCTTGGGTGTTTTTTGAAGGCTTTAAGTGCAGTTTTTAGTTACTGTTTTAAGGATTAAAAGTATAGTTTTTTTTTAGTTACTGGTTTAGGTGATTTAGGGGCTGTTTTGGGGTGATTTTTGCTGATGTTTTAAGGTGATTTTGGGCTACTATTTTAAGGTCGTTTTGCTGCTGTTTTGGGCGTGTATGGCTGCTGTTTTGGCGAGTTTTAGGGCTGCTGTATGTGTGTTTTAGGGGCTGCTGTAGGGGCTGTTTTTCGGTGATACAAGGTTGCTAAATGGAAGTATGATTTTCGGTGATTAGGGGAAGGAGATGAAGATAATTTTTATGTTATTTCTTTGTAGTATGTGTGAACTTGAGAGAATGGTGAGTGAACAGAATTTTTTGGCTTCTTTTGCTTGTGAAAAATGTGAACTCGAGAGAGGAGCAGAGGCTTTGGGTGGTGGTTGTTTATATAGAGAATGGCTAGGGCTTCACCTTGTCTCACAAGGAATGGGATCTTGGTTTCTAATTTAGGCTTCTCAAGAATGGTATACACAAGATTGAGGGGGGACAAAATATTATAAATTAGGAAGTTACAAGATTAGATTGGTGTTGATTAGGAAGTCAAATATTTTTAATTGGTAAATATATTATTTAGTTAGGAATGATTATATTTGATTAGTTTATATTAGGCATATACTTATTTTATGTTTGGTAAATATTTTATTTATTTATTTAATTAATTTAATTAATATTTATTTAGTTAATGTTTTAATTTAATTAATAATTATTTAATTTGGGGTGTGTATTAAAGGCTTTGGGCGTGTGGGCCTAAATGGGCTCGGGTCATGAGGCTAACAACAAAACCAGAAATACCGACACCGTTCGAACTCCAATTCGAACGCGACACGAACGCCCGCAATCTGCCTGACGTTCGAACGCATTTAAGAACGCAGCACGAACGAAAACAGTGAACATGTGAAACGACTCTGATAGCATACTCATCTTGAATTTCCCCTTCCGATATCCGTTTCTTGCGACTTCCGTGACTTAAAAGGTAGTGCCTCCAACTGAGACTCATCATCGGGTTTCACATGCAAAAATGCAATGCCTACAGTCGCCCCCACTTTGATGGGACTTGTGCAGTGTGTGACTTTGAACAGTCCTATCAAAGTTATGCAATTTATTTTCACTTACCTGGCTCGTCTGCCCCCTCGAGCTGAGTTGGTGCTGCAGTGGACCTCGATCTTGAGACGCATCCCAATAACTGCAAATGATAACGGGGATGCCTCGACCCTGGGCACCTCGGCCCAATACCGCTGATAATAGGGGCCTCGTCTTGAATATGATGATGTAGTGGGCACCTCGACCCTGGGCACGCATCTCGACCTGGATTATTGCTGCAGCTGAGGTAGCAATAGAAGCCATTTGGATCGAAAATAAATCTAATTAGATTAGATATAGTTCTGTTAGCAGCTGAGCTAGGCGTCAGCACATGCTAAGGAATTAAAGGTCTCATCGACGATCCAGATATATACTTCTATATCATCTGATTCGTTCGGATCATACATCGTGGCGATGTGATGATCGTATAAATCGCGTCAAACGATAATCAAACAAATCCGCTGACGAAAACCTTTCCTCAGCAATTTGAGCGAACCGTACATAGTTCGGGTGTGGGACACTTGAGTGACTGGCTATGTGCCAAGTGGGAGATTGTTGGACAAAATGACCCATAGCGTCACTATTTGCACAGATCATTGTGTTGTTGTAGCAAATTAACTATGTGACAAGGAAATTGCACTCTCATCATTTGTGATTAGATCACCATAGATATAAAATGAAGAGAGGTCCCTATGATTAGTTCCTGGACTGAGAATGATATGAGACAGTATCAGTCCCCGAAGGATTAATCATTAAATATCCCTAGCCGGAGTATTATCGAGACTGGACATCGATAATGCGGAATAGGCTAGTATTGCACTTGTGTGCGTTGTGAGGGCACAACGGCATAGTTCTCATATATATAAGTATTGGATACTTATGCAAGTGCGATAGGAGGTCGTGTTTCACCGATGGTACGGGAAACAGCTTCGCTCTGGATAGACCCCTCGGAATCCCATTGGTATTATGACTATGTGTCTATGGGAGGCCGAAATCAGGTAGGTGTGTATAGTCTTAACCTGAGACTTGCATCGCTAATACTTGCGATAATCGATAGACTTTGGTCTTGGTGGTACAGGGCTTTAACCGGTTCTGCGTACACCACTTCTGGGTTTATCAGAGAGTCGTAGTGTATTGGGTGTGATGTCAAGACGGAAGTATCACTTCAGTCATATTGGAGATGATGTCACGCAGGATACGGTACTAGTGCTCTTGAGTGTTGCGCAACCAATCGGGATATTGTGACCAGGTCATGAATATCCGATTATAGAGACTATGTTACCAGGCATCCGATATGTGCTTGGGACGGGGTAGACACTTATCCAGCCCCAGCCCTAGCACGTGACTATCCGATACTGGGCTGATACACACAATACAATCGTATACTACGCTTGATAACAGATCTTAATATTCTTAAATGGATATGTCCAGAGAATTGGGTAGACTTAGTGCTTTGCTAGGAGTCGACCTTGTCTCGTAAATCGGTAGAACGTAGTACTTGGTACGTACGTGATTCGGATACTCCGACGACCGTATTTACTGCCAACTTATCCGGGGATCTCATGGGTCGCTTCCCGATAATCCACTGATGACGCACAACTCGCACTCTTGAATAATCTGGGATTATATAGAAGAGAGAGAAAATTAATCTAGGATTAATTACGGAGATATTTTATCTAGGATAAAATATCGTCTAGAGAGAGATAACGATTATTTGGAATTAATCGGTAAATTAATATATTCGATATATTAAACGAAATTAGATTTCGACGCGGAATTAAAATTAGATTTTAATTCGGGCGAACGAATTAATTTAGAATTAATTCGTTAGCGACGTGAATAGTGAATTCGCTAGGCGTAATCATTTAATTACGACGCTACGGAAAAATCGTTAATTTGGAATTAACAAACCCGAGCCCGAGTGTGATTGTGAGCGCATTTGTATTTCGAATTCGAGTGCGGCGTCGCAAGTCGCATCAAGCGTCAAATCATTAGTCGCATCAAGCGTCAAATCACTTGTCACTTTTAGTGATGTGACTTGACAACATGTCACTTTAATAAAGTTGATGTGAATAGTGATGGACATGATGTGCATAGTGTTTGCCTTTATTGTTTGACTTTTTGAATTCAAATTAAAGGTAAATGCAAGTGAAATTCATTTGAAATTCACTAAAGTGTATAAGATACACTTGAAATTCAAATGCAAATAACTTAATACACAACTTCATCTCTCTCATTTTCTCTCTTCTCCTCACGCCCAAACTGAAAAATGCTCACTGTTTTTGAATCAAAATGGCGTGAATAAAAGGGAAGCAAGAGTGGTTTTTCATGGTGAGAAATCAAGTGCTAGCACACTTACGAGTCTTGCGAAGGTGGTAGGGAGGTTCGCCCATGAGCCGGGATCCGTCGGACGAGGCTTGGAGCTCCATTTCTCAACTCAATTTTCTGTTTTTGAAGGCAGTGGACTGCATCATTTGGGCGTCCTTGGCAATGAGTTTTGTGGCTTTGTTAGTCTTCAAATCGACTCAACCGATCGATGTGAGTATTCCGCTATCTCCGTTGGTGTGTTCACACAATGTTTTCATTGCTTGTTTGATCTTGGGACCTAGATAATAACCAACAAACATAAAAACAAACACGGAAAGAATGCAATGTTACGTGTATGCATGAATGATTTTCCTACTCCGTTGGGTTAGGTCTTCTGCCAATTCCCTAGGTGACTGCTCGGTCCTTTCTTCCTCAGGCAAAGTACTGCTTCAATCTGTCCACGTTGATCGGCTCGGTGAACTCGTTTCCTTCCAAGTCTGATAACCTCACTGCCCCATTTCCCATTACCTTCTACACTATGTAAGGTCCTTCCCAGTTAGGTCTGAATTTTCCTCTCGGATCTGTCGTCGACGGCCTCAACTGCTTAAGTACCAAATCACCCTTTCTGATCTTGGTGGGACGTACTTTCTTGTTGAATGCCCGGGCTAGTCTCTTCTGATACAACTGCATGTGATACAAAGACTTCGTTCTCCTCTCATCCAGCAGTGTTAACTGATCAAACCTCTGTGCGGCCCATTCTTGTTCTGGTAATTTTGCCTCTGCTAAAACCCTCATAGACTGTATTTCCACTTCCACTGGTAACACTGCTTCCATTCCATAGACTAAAGAGTAAGGTGTGGCCCATGTCGCTGTTCTTACTGATGTTCAGTACCCCCACAAAGCATATGGTAGTTTCTCAGCCCAATCTCTGCAGTTCTCTGTCATCTTGGCTAAAATCGTCTTTATAGTCTTGTTGGCTGCCTCAACTGCCCCATTTGCATGTGGCCTGTACGGTGATGACTTGTGGTGGCCTATCCCGTACCTCTGTAACATTGCCTTCGTTTCTCCTTGAAACTGAACTCCGTTGTCCGTCACTACATGATGCGGCATACCATACTGACAAATGAGGTTCCGAGCTATAAACTTTGCCATCTGTTTTGCTGTAACATTACGGAATGATTCGGCTTCCACCCATTTCGAGAAGTAATCTACTGCTACTACTATGAAGCGATGCCCATTTGATGCATTCGGTCGAATTTCCCCAATCATATCAATCCCCCATGCTGAGAAAGGCCACGGCTCTGACAACCCGTGCAACTCTGTGTGCGGTAAGTGATTCAAATTACCCTATGCTTGACAGTCATGACAGTGCTTTACCATCTTCGCGCAGTCTGTTTCCATGGTTGACCAATAAAAACCTTGTCTCACTATCTTTCGGGATAGATTCAACCCGTTCATGTGCGGACCACATACCCCGGTGTGTATTTCTTCCATTACATGCTGGGCTTCTTCATTTCTCAAACACTTCAACTGAATACCGTTTGCTTGCCTCTTGTACAGTTCCCCTTTCAAAACAACATACTGGGAAACTAACTTCTGAATGGCTATTCTGTCTTTTCTGCATGCCCCTTCCGGGAGTTCACCATGTTCCAGATACCTCTGAATGTCATAATACCAAGGTTTACCATCGTCGACCTCAACTTCCAGAATTCTTTCTATCTCATAAATAGGTCTGCTCGCTGTTGTCAGTATCAACGGTCTCATCACTAACTTTTCTGGATTTTCCCAAGTTGTTGCAAGTGTGGCCAATGCATCTGCCATCTGATTCTCTTCTCTCGGTAAGTGCTGAAACTTACACTCGGGGATAACCTGTGCCAACTTTCTGAGGTGAAAAAGGTAAGGTTTCAACCGTTCTTTTTTCAATTCCCATTCTCCTCGCATCTGCTGGACTACCAACATAGAATCTCCGTAGACTTCCACACTCCCGGCCTTCAAGGCTATCAATGTTGTCAAACCAAAAGCACATGCTTCATACTCGGCCATGTTATTAGTCACTCTGAATGTCAACCTCTTGGCCAAAGGTAAAGTCTCTCCCTCGGGGGTTACTATTATGATCCCAATTTCGGCTCTCTTGTAATTCACTGCTCCGTCAAAGTACATCTTCCATCTCTGAACTGTTATTGCTTGGATCTCTTCGTCTGGAAATTCAAACTTATACTGATCCCCCTCAACAGGTTGCAATGCCAGAAACTCTACTACTGCTCGCCCTTTGATCACTTTGGAGGTGAGATACTCAATGTCAAACTCTGCCAGCAATACCAACCATCTGCCCAATTTTCCCACTAGTGAAGGCACCGAATGAAGATATTTCAAAGGATTTTCTTTTGCCACTACTTGGATCTTGTATGACTGGAAATAATGTCGCAACTTTCTGGAAGCCCATACCACGGCAAGACAGATCTTCTCTTCTTCTTGATACCGAGCCTCATACGGGAGCATCTTCTTACTCATATAGTAAACTGCACGTTCTACCCCTGTCTCATCTGCCTGTACCATCATTGCCCCCAGTGCTTCCGATTCTATAGCCAAATACAATATCAAAGGTCTGCCCGGTCTCGGAGGTTTCAATACAGGAGGGTTCACCAAGTATTCTCTGATTTTATTGAAGGCTGTCTGACACTGTTCATTCCATCTCACTGGCTGATCTTTTCTCAACAGTTTGAAGATAGGCTCACATACTGATGTTAACTTGGCAATGAACCGACTGATGTACTGAATCTTTCCCAAGAATGCTCTGACTTCTTTTTCTATCTTCGGTGCAGGCATTTATGTGATTGCCTTGATCTTTTCGGAGTCTACCTCTATTCCGCCCATTCCCACTGTATGACCAAGCAATTTCCCTGATGTCACCCCAAACACACATTTCTTGGGATTAAGCCGCATGTTATCTCTGTCAACTCTCTGAATGAACCTTTCCAGTGCTTCAATATGCCCAACACTTGTCTCTGATTTCACCATCATGTCATCCACATACACTTCAATCTCTTTGTGCATCAAGTCGTGGAATAGTGTAGTGGCCATCCGCTGATAAGTGGCCCCCGCATTCTTAAGCCAAAATGGCATAACCTTGTAACAATAAGTACCCCACTCAGTAACAAATGCGGTCTTATGTTTGTCTTCTTCAGCCATGAGAACCTGATTGTAACCTGAAAATCCATCTGCAAATGAATACATAGCAGATAAAGCCGCACTATCAACCAGAACATCTATATGTGGCAGAGGAAAATCATCTTTCGGACAAGCCTTGTTGAGATCTCTGTAGTCTACACACATTCTGACCTTCCCGTCTTTCTTTGGCACCGGCACTATATTAGCCAACCACTCAGGATACTTTACTACTTCCAAGAACCCCACATCTATCTGTTTCTTAACCTCCTCTCTGACTTTCTCAGCCCATTCTAGTCTCATCCGTCGGAGTTTCTGTTTTACTGGCCTCATATTCGGATAAGTTGGTATTGTGTGCTGGGCAATGTTTCTGTCTACCCCAGGCATGTCCTCATATGACCAAGCAAACACTTTGGCATATCTGATCAACACTTCTTCTAGTTTCTCCCTCTTTTCGGAGGTTACTTCACTTGCAATCAGAATTTCCTTGGGGTTCTCAAGTGTACCCAAGTTAAATGCAGTAGTTCTGGCTGAACTGATGTCAAATATGCTTTATTCGTGCAGTGTAAATGGAAATGACTCAGACAAGTAAGCAAAAGAGATGTCTTTATTATTGGATAATGCAGAAGTACATTCAAACAAATCAGGAAGGTAAATGCATTCATCATCTATAGACACTTCTTCCTCTGCAACCAGGTTTTCCTCAGGCCGCTATTACTCCTCCAATCTTCCTTCACTTTCTTCTCCAAACTGTGGTACCACACCACGGGAGCTCCCTCGAGAAACATTCCAAACATTTTCTGCACTTGGCGCTGAGATACGCCAACTGAACTCATGATTGATACAAACTGTCGGAGATGCACCCTTGGATCCTCATTCCCATTAAACTTAGCCATATCATACATCTTGAACTGTGCCAGCAACTGTTCCTCGAAAGTCAGTGTGTCATAATCCAGCAAATCCTCATTCTTACCCCTCATCTTGCGGGTAATTGACTCAACCTTATCCCGAAGTTTCTATAACTCTGCCTGAGACCCAGATACTCTGCCTGCTGCATACTCTGCCATATCATCATCAAAAGTGGGGATATCATCCCCCAATCTGTTCGGAGATTCCTCTTGCCTCACATCCCCGGAAGTAACCCCGGCATGAGGCCCAGCTATACCAGCAACAGCAGTAGTCAAAGCTTGCAACTGTTCATTGATCTTGGCGAGACCGTTTTCTAACTGATCTATACGGGATACTTCATTACCGGATTCACTCATATCTGTTACTGTTCTTTTAATGAGCCTTGTCCCTTCTCTAACCCAAACTGTATCTATGATGTCTTTTTGAGACATAGAGGGTGTTAACATGATATATGTATGTATGAGGTGTATGAGATGCATGTAACATATACAA
The DNA here is from genome assembly GCA_019454045.1 of Zanthoxylum bungeanum. Classification (NCBI taxonomy): domain Eukaryota; kingdom Viridiplantae; phylum Streptophyta; class Magnoliopsida; order Sapindales; family Rutaceae; genus Zanthoxylum; species Zanthoxylum bungeanum. The sequence continues at coordinate 103,916 of SKCR01015570.1, forward strand.
CATACTAAATTAAAATTTTCAAACAAATCGGCCCGTTATCATTTTAGAAGCTTTCGGGCTAATTGTCATAGGAGTGAACTCATCCCAGTTTAAATGGCCCAACGAGTTCATATCTCATGACAAGGAGCCCAACTAAATCCAAATGGTAATATTCCGAACACAAGCACAAAGTGGCCCATCAACACTTAGAAGCTTTTGGCCCAATTTTCATAAAATACGTTCTTGTCCCAGTTTAAATGGCCCAACAAGCCCATATCCCATGACGAATGGTCCAAATGGATCCAAACGACGATGTTCCCAAACACAAGCATAAAAGAAAGATAATGCAAACATAAAGTAATAATTTCTACGTAATGGCCCATCAACATTTCAGAAGCTTTGGGCCTAATAGTCATAAAGTACGAACTCGCCCCAGTTTAAATGGCCCAGCAAGTTCGTATTTCTGACAATAGTCCAACTGCATCCAAACGAGGATGGTCCACAAACAGATACTCAAGGAAATAATTGTTACTTTAACCATACAAACCCGGTCTATGGGTGGGTTCGCAGGAGTGTAGACAAAGGCTCTCATCGGCGAAGGATGGCCCATAACTAGGTCTCCACAATCAAGGGTTCGAGCAACCAAGTGAGCGCACCCTTTTTTATACACTAAGGTACGTGCCAATGAGCTATGGTGTGTGACGGACTGTCAAATGGATTTCCCGTTGTAGATTCCCCATAAGGAAGGTGGAGCGAGGCTCACTTAAATACCCAAGCCTCTTAGGCTCTTATCGCTTGGTGTCAGGAATAAACAACGAGTCCTCCAAATTAGTACATCACAATAGGCTACGAGTAGATGGCTATCTAGGTGCCTTCACAGCTTTTCCTTCTAGAAAGGTAGTGAGTGAAGGAAGACACCAAACCATTACCTAGCCTCAGAATGCCTTTTGATTAAACCCCCATTTCATCCACTATAGACACAGTCAATTAGAACATAAATCCAAACATTACAAAAGACAATATTTTGGGGCCGATTCTCTATCCCCAATGGAGTCGCCAGACTGTGGACAACAGAAACTGGGCGACGCATGCTGTTCTAGGCTCGCGGCCTAGTTGGGAGTACGGAGTAGCCACAGGGGACTAAACCGGAGAATAATGGAGTCGCCACCCGGTGTGAACCAGGAAAATGAGATTTAAGGCCGCACTCACCTCAAACCGTTGGGTTCGGAATGGTCCCTTACTTATGTCACTTGTAATGAAAGGATTTGTGTAATAATTTAATCAAGCTTAAGTAACACTTATTTCCAAGAGTATCATGCTTCTAAATCCATATGCACAAAAATAAAACTTACACATGAATTTACATATATTTCACATCTAAGATTGCATGCTTGAAAATACATCAAAGTAGTAACGAACATATGACTTCATTGGCATATTATATTCAAGAAAACACAAGCACACACATTAATCACACAAGCACACATGTGAGCACTTTTCCAAGTGGTACGTGGAATTGTATCCCAAGTATAGACCGCACTACCGTCCATTCGGAATCGGCTACGAAATTTATGTCTGGGTTTCCATCCGATATACCACGAGAAATAATACTCAAATGCTATCATGACATGGATATATGAATTGTAATACGTTAAGCCAAGACGAAGGTGAATGATGCAACCAATGTGATAAACATGATATGGCGTGGCGCAAAAAAGATAACTAATATAGATACAAAAACACATGTGATGAAAATGACTCAATTCAGTGTACTCGCGTTCGTGTAGCGTTCGTAAACACGTTCGAACGGTAAACAAAGGTTCACATTCATATAGCGTTTGATAACACGTTCGAACGGTAAACAGAAGATCCGCGTTCGTGTAGCGTTTGATAACGCGTTCGAACGGTAAACAGAGGGTTCGCGTTCGTATAGCGTTTGATAACGCGTTCGAACGGGGCCAGACAGAAATCATGCGTTCGTGCGGCGTTTCGGAACGCGTTCGAACGGGGTTACAGCAGTGACCTCCAAAATGTAGAAAACAATACGACACATACCTGAACGGATGAATTGATGACACCTAATAAATAATAACGGGCTAAAAGCGCGGCAAAGCATCGTGGTAAAGGACTTTAATCTCTAAAAATAAAGGACCTTTAATCGCACTTACTAAGCCCATGCGCAATCAACATAATGCATATATATAATGTAAAGACAATGATATCAGACTTCGTATACCCGATTGAACACATTTTACGTTCAACCGAATATACATTAATCGGCGAGGCAAAGCATTGTGGTAAAGGATTTTAACCCCTCCAAATATGGGACCTTTCATCGAACTTACTAAGCCCATGCGCTCGATTGTATCATGCATACAAAGAATAAAGACAATAACATCAAACTTAGTATGCCAAATTGAACATATCTTGTATTTGACCGAACACACATCAACTGGCGCGGCAAAGCATCGTGGTAAAGGATTTTAACCCCTCCAAATAGGGGACCTTTCATCGCACTTACTAAGCCCATGCGCTCGATTGTCTTATGCATACAAAGAATAAAGACAATAACATCAAACTTAGTATGCCCGATTGAACATATCTTGCATTCAACCGAACACACATCAACCGGCGCGGTAAAGCATCGTGATAAATGATTTTAACCCCTCCAAATAGGGGACCTTTCATCGTGCTTACTAAGCCCATGCGCTCGATTGTATCATACATACAAAGAATAAAGACAATAACATCAAACTTAGTATGCCAAATTGAACATATCTTGCATTCGACCGAACACACATCAACTGGCGCGGCAAAGCATCGTGGTAAAGGATTTTAACCCCTCCAAATAGGGGACCTTTCATCGCACTTACTAAGCCCATGCGCTCGATTCTATTATGCATACAAAGAATAAAGACAATAACATCAAACTTAGTATGCCCGATTGAACATATCTTGCATTCAACCGAACACACATCAACCGGCGGGGTAAAGCATCGTGATAAAGGATTTTAACCCCTCCAAATAGGGGACCTTTCATCGTACTTACTAAGCCCATGCGCTCGATTGTATCATACATAAACAAGAATAAAGACAATAACATCAAACTTAGTATGCCCGATTGAATATATCTTGCATTCAATCGAACACACATCAACCGGCGCGGCAAAGCATCATGGTAAAGGATTTTAACCCCTCCAAATAGGGGACCTTTCATCGCACTTACTAAGCCCATGCGCTCGATTGTATCATGCATACAAATAATGTACGGAATTCGAATGACGAAAAATAAATATATCAAAGCAATATAAAACAAAAGAAAGTGTCGTTTACTCAAGCGGTACGTGGAGTTGTATCCCGAGTACAGATCATACTACCGTCCATTCGGAATCGGCTATGAAATTTACATCCGGGTTTCCATCCGATATACCGCGAGAGTTGACACATCTTTCATTTTATTCCAAAGCCACAACATACAATATCTCATAATCTATGCATATTTATCTACTCAAGGGCCACAACATGCGATTCAACATAACAATCATGCAAGCAATACTCAATAAATAATACAAATAAAATAGAAAACGAATGTGGAAAATACCCTCAGGTCTAACCTTTTTTGCCGACTTTTGGACTCGCGTTCCACGGAGATCGGAAGGGTAAAGCTCCTCAACTTCTCCGGTTCACTGGTTTAGCGTCTTAGCTCACTTTTTCGCTACTCAAGCTACTGTTTTGCTTCCGTTTTACTGCTGTTTTGCTGCTACGTTTCAGGTCATTGCTTTTGTGTTTTAATGAACTGTCTTGGGTGTTTTTTGAAGGCTTTAAGTGCAGTTTTTAGTTACTGTTTTAAGGATTAAAAGTATAGTTTTTTTTTTAGTTACTGGTTTAGGTGATTTAGGGGCTGTTTTGGGGTATTTTTGCTGCTGTTTTAAGGTGATTTTGGGCTACTGTTTTAAGGTCGTTTTGCTGCTATTTTGGGCGTGTATGGCTGTTGTTTTGGCGAGTTTTAGGGCTGCTGTATGTGTGTTTTAGGGGCTGCTGTAGGGGCTGTTTTTCGGTGATACAAGGTTGCTAAATGGAAGTATGATTTTCGGTGATTAAGGGAAGGAGATGAAGAGAATTTTTGTGTTATTTCTTTGTAGTATATGTGAACTTGAGAGAATGGAGAGTGGACATAATTTTTTGGTTTCTTTTGCTTGTGAAAAACGTGAACTCGAGAGAGGAGCAGAGGCTTTGGGTGGTGGTTTTTTATATAGAGAATGGCTAGGGCTTCATCTTATCTCACAAGGAATAGAATCTTGGTTTCTAATTTAGGCTTCTCAAGAATGGTATACACAAGATTGAGGGGGGACATAATATTATAAATTAGGAAGTTATAAGATTAGATTGGTGTTGATTAGGAAGTCAAATATTTTTAATTGGTAAATATATTATTTAGTTAGGAATGATTATATTTGATTAGTTTATATTAGGCATATACTTATTTTATGTTTGGTAAATATTTTATTTATTTATTTAATTAATTTAATTAATATTTATTTAGTTAATGTTTTAATTTAATTAATAATTATTTAATTTGGGGTGTGTATTAAAGGCTTTGGGCGTGTGGGCCTAAATGGGCTCGGGTCATGAGGCTAACAGCAAAACCAGAAATACCGACACCGTTCGAACGCGACACAAACACCCGCAATCTGCCTGACGTTCGAATGCATTTAAGAACGCAGCACGAACGAAAACAATGAACATGTGAAACGACTCTGATAGCATACTCATCTTGAATTTCCCCTTCCGATATCCGTTTCTTGCGACTTCCGTGACTTAAAAGGTAGTGCCTCCAACTGAGACTCATCATCGGGTTTCACATGCAAAAATGCAATGCCTACAGTAGGCACTGTGCTTTGCTAGAAGCCAATCATGTCTTGTAAATTGGTAAAAACGTGGTATGAGGTACGCACATATTCGGATAGTTCGACGACCAGATTTACTGCCAACATAACCAAGGATCTCTTGGGTCGCTTCCCAAAGATTCACCGATGACATTTGACTCAAACAGAATTAATCTGGGATTAATTATAAGAGAGTGAAAATTAATCTAGGATTAATTACGGTAAGAATTTATCTGGGATAAAATTCTAATAGAAGAGAGAACGCGATTGATTTGGAATTAATCGATTGAATAATATATTAGATATATTAATTGAAATTAGATTTCAAAGTGGAATTAAAATTTTATTTTAATTCGGGGCGAACGAATTAGTTTGGAATTAATTCGTAAGCGACTTTCGTAATAATTTTACGAGGCATAATTAATTAATTAAATTAGATTTAATTACGTCGCGACGGAAAATTCGTTTAATCAAATTAAACGAACTAGAGCCCGAGCGAAGTTGCGTGTTGAGTAATTCGACTTAAATTTGGAATTTAAAAGTGGTGGGACCCACTTGAATTACATCAACATGTTTGCCACTTGATGGAAGTTGTTATTGGTTGAGTAAAGCTTAGATTGCTTTTAAAACACTCAAACCAAATCCAACACACGACCTTGGTAATTAAAGGCAAGTCAACTTTTGAAGTAAGACTAACTATTCACAAATCACAAAAACTCTCTCCTTCTTTCCTAAATGCCGTGAGCTTCTTCCTCCTCCATTGAAGTTTTGTTGTAAAATTTCTTTAAGCTAGCACTTAAATGAGTCAACTAAGGTGATAGGGAAACTCACCATTGAGTTGGAAACAACATAGAAAGCTTGGAGCTTCATCTACATCTCTTGATTTTTGAAATCTCAACCGATCAAAGTAAGTAATTTCCTCAACTTGTCTTTGATTTATTCACACACATATCATGACTTAGAGACCTTGGGCATGTCTAGGACACTAACAATGGTACCATGAGCCTTTACTAAGCATGATTTGAGTTTAGGGTTTATACACTTTATTTGGGGATTTTATTCTTTGAGCTTGTAAATGCCTAAATTGGTTGGTTGGTTATGGTTATAAGATGATAACTTGGAGTTATGCATGATTAATTTTGTGAAAATTAATTAAATTAATTTTCCCTAAATTTGTTACCTTGGCCGAATATAAGCCCTCATTGTTCATGGTGATTTGTTTGTTAATTTGACTATTAGATGAGTTTGTGGCATGATATGTATATTGATTGTTGATTTAATTAGATTGAAATCAAGATTGGATATTATTATGCCCAAATTGTCGTGAACCATAAGCATGAAATAGATTGATTTTTCTTCAATTGTGTTGGACATGAATTGAATATATTAAAACATGATCAAATAGTTTAATTGATGTTTTGGAAATATTAGTTTAATTAATTAATTATGACAATTACACTTTCATTAAAATTAATGTGATATTTGGAATGTTATATTAATTAAATTAGTCTTTAAATTGGATTGGGCTAATTTGTTGTATTTGGGCTTAATGGGCTTGGTTGGGCCAAGCTTGGTTTTGGACAATTGGATTGGATCCAAATTGGGCCCAAAACCATTTCCATAAAGTCCAAATATAAATTTTGGGCCTTTTAATATTTAATTAATGGGCCAAAATTGATTTTATGACAAATGGTGATTCCTAATTGGGCCTTGGCATCTTGGATTGGATCCATATTGGACAAAACCCATGCCTTAAGAATTAATTAAAAGCCCATTTGACTTTAATTAAAAGGTATTGGATACTAATTGGGCCTTTGAGACCCATATAGATTAGATTTAGAATCTAAGTCTAAAAGGCACTAAAATAAGTGTAATTATTTTATTTGGAATTAAATTCGAATTAGTATTGAATACAAATTAAATTGGATTTAAAATTGTAGTTTGATATAATTCAAGAATACGTAATTTGAGTATTTGTTCTTAAACGAGTTGGACTCGCGCAAATCAAATCGTTGTTTGAACATTGGATGGTCATTAATTCAAAGATTAATTAATTGGATTAGATTGATTAAATAACATGCTTTGTGTGAATACTTGGATGCATTGTATGAATAATGTATATCAGATGGATATTAGAAGGGTGGGGGAAATTTTGGAAATTGTTGTAATAAATTTAGAATTTATTAAATTGGACCGCGCGTCCAGCCTATTATCTCTTTACTCTTTGTATTTCTCTTCTCACCAATTCCCCTCAATGTAAATGAGGTTTCTTTAATGTATTATGTAATTGGGTAGAAGTATGAATAATGCTAGCGGGAGAGAGGAAATAGAGAGATTTGTTCTAGGAATAATTTATTATATATCTATCTGCATATCATTATTAATCTATTTCACGCCTTATTATGCTTTTAGAATGCATGCTTAAGGGTGTATGATGAGACCTAATCAAAGATAATAAATTGGTTACCAATGTACGCGAAAAACCCTCATTAAATATTAATCGTTTTCCTTCCATTGAGTAGTTCTTTCTCAAGATCCAAGATTGGCATTGGTTTTTTGGCCAAAGTCAAGATTATTGTCCATCGCGGATGTGTTTGAACCACGAAAGCTTTGTTCTATATCGCATGTCTTGGGCGGTTGTGACTTGTTGGCCAAAGTCAAGGTCACTTCTAGTTCATCGACGTGGATTACGAAGCTTTCCCACTGTCAATTGGTCGCGCTTAACTGGAATCATTAAGGTTGTTGAGCCAAAGCCAAGGCTTATTTGATTCAGAGGAAAATGTTAGGAAATATATATTGGATATATATCTCGGACTTGGAGGTCCATGTTAGACATTATGACCCATAGCGTCACTGTTTTGTAAATGATATTGTATTATTGTACAAAATCAACTATGTGATAATGAAATTGCCTTTTGCCGTTTTGTAAAATTATTTACTTTGATATATTAATGGCAAAAGTCCATATGATTAGTTCCGTATTGAGATGATATGAGACAGTATCAATATAAAAGTTTAATCATTAAATATCCCTAGTCGGAGTATTATCGAGATCGGACATCGACAATGCGGAATAGACTAGTATTGCACTTGTGCGAGTTGTGATGGCACAACGGCATAGTTCTCATATATTTAAGTATTGGATACTTATGCAAGTGCGATAGGAGGTTGTGTTTTACCGATGGTACGGAAAACAGCTTCGCTCTGGATAGACCCCGCGGAATCCCATTGGTAGTATGTCTGCGTGTCTATAGGAGGTCGCATCAGGGTAGGTGTATATGGTGTTAACCTGAGACTTGCATCGCTAGTACTTGCGACAATCGGTAAACTTTGGTTTTGGTGGTTCGGGGCTTTAACCGGTTCTGTGTACGCCTCTTCTGGGTTTATCGAGAATCGTAGTGCACTGGATGTGATGTCAAGATGGAAGTATCACTTCAGACATATGGAGATGATGATCACGCAGGATACAGAACTAGTACTCTATAAAAGGTTGCAACCGTCGGGACAATATGACCAGGTCAGGATTGTCCGATTTAAAGAGACTAGTTGTTTGATATCCGATATATGTTTCGTACGGGGCAGACACATTTCCAGCCCCAGGCCTAACATGTGATCGTCCGATACTGGATCGATGTACGCGATACTACGGTATACTACGCTTGATAAAGATCTAATATTCCAATAAGAATATTTCTGGAGAATTGGGTAGGCATGGCGCTTTGCTAGAAGCCAACCTTGTCTTGTAAATCGGTAAAAACGTAGTACGAGGTACGTACGTGTTTGGATTATCCAACGACCGTATTTACTGCCAACATCCGGAGATCTCTTGGGTCGCTTCTGAAGATTCACCTATGATGTTTGATTCGAACTTTATTAATCTTGGATTAATTACGGAGAAACTTTATCTTGGATAAAATGCCTAATTAGGAGAGAGAACGATTAATTTGGAATTAATCGATAAAATAATATATTCGATATATTAAACGAAATTAGATTTCGACGCGGAATTAAAATCAGATTTTAATTCGGGCAAACGAATTAATTTAGAATTAATTCGTTAGCGATGTGAATAGTAATTTCGCTAGGCGTAATTATTTAATTCACGTCGCGACGGAAATTCGTTAATTCGGAATTAGCGAAACCGAGCCCGAAAGTGTTTGCGGACACATTCGTATTTTGAAACGAGTGGGACCCACAAATCACATCGCGAAGTCTCATCACTTGACACGACTAGTTGATGGATGTATCTAGTCACCTTTATGGGATGATACATTGTCACTATTCTCAATGTAAGTTGGTGAGGCCATTTAATGGCTTTTGGGAGGGAAAACCTTTTCACGGTTTTTGAAGGGTTTTTTACCAAATATTTTTGGTAATTGTTATTCTTATCATCATTCATTTTTTTTTAAACAAAAAAAGTGAAAAGAAAACCAAAAGCCTCTCTCCCTCTTCTTCTTCTTGCTCACGCCGTGAGCTTCCACAAGGCAGAAAAATTGTTTTTCATTTCTCCATTTTTGCTAGCACAATGAGGGATCAAAGGAGGTGATAGGGAAACAACCTTGGAGCTTGGAATACTAGAAGACTTGAAGCTTCCCTCCCTCTTGCTCTTGGCCGAAAGTTTCCACCTTTGAAGACTCAAGGATTCTCTTCATCAATTTCCGTCACAAGCTTTGTAAGTATGATTCCGCCATGCTTCAAGCTTTGCATGTATAAATTTGTGTGTTTCATTGGCTTATACTTTCTTTGGGACTAATTATAGAAACCTACAGTCCACCTACCGGATCTAGGAATTGGATGGGATCCAATTGATCTTAGAGATCTACCTAGTTAATTTTCATACAGCTTGTTGGCCAAAGTCAAGGTTGTGTGTTATTTAACGGGATCCTAGACCACTAGGAAACTGGGTTTCCCGAGTACTCCACAGAGGGTTAGAGGTTCGCCAAAAAATGGTGGGAGGTCAGTATTAAATTTGCAATTTCGTTTAATATATGCTTACACGTGCTCTTTTATTTTATTTATCATTGTTATAAATATATATTAGTTGGACTAATATCTTTTATTGCTTTCTTTGAATAGTTAGACTGTACAAGACACTACTCCACTTGTAGTTGGTTATATAGTTGGACTATAGTAACCATTACATTTTGAGTGTACCCGATATCGTTGATTGAATAGTTGGACTATTGCAATCGAGATGGCTGGAAAGATTAGCGTTAGGGACATCGTCATGAGCGATAATGTCTTTAACGACTCCAATTTTCAAGATTGGTAGATGAATCTCAGGATAGTCCTAGGAGCCGAGAAGTTCCTATATGTTATAGAGAAACCTCTCGGGCCTGAGCCCTGAGTTGAGCAAATAG